>OY978526.1:56753312-56830812 GCA_963854835.1 Megamerina dolium | reverse complement strand
TAACAGCAAATCTGGTGAAGAAACCTAGGTTTTCGAAAGACTCTTATGAATTCTCTTCGAATCCCTTTCTTTCACTTTTTCTTCAATTATCGGCGATTTTTCTGCTTCTTTTTCGCATTTTCTTAAAAATGCACTGGAAACAGATTGGGCATTTCCATACGTAACCAACCGCAGCTTTCACAATCAATATAAATACTTTCATATGTACCTATGTATGAATCCGACGATAAAGATTCAATTGAAATTGTTTAGCATAATTTCAAATTATATTTATACAAGGATATGCGAAATTCAGCATATGTAATACTTTAGTTACTTTTTTTTATCAGAAATTAATATCAAAATTTTATTAAAGCTATATAGGGAATAAAAATTAATTAAATTATCATGGAACACGATTTTTTATTAAAATTTAATTTGTTTGCAATAATTAATTCTTATCAAAATGTTTAGCTATCAGGTAAATTTCAATAAGAAAGCATCCCATATTTGCCTACTGCCAACAATCACCTCTTCGATTATAGTTGCTCGCATTTTTTCGTTTTCTACATAGTTTATTACGTAAAATATATATGTACACATACGAAGCAGAATTGTCTATTTTTCGTTGATAAATACGCGATCACTACCTTGTTGCAGCTAAGGTGCGCACAAGCCTATGTGTCGCAAATAACAAGAGAAGTCCCACACAGAGAAAGCTCGACGTCAGTAAGCTGCGATCACCAGAGACAGCAGATGCATTTTCCACTCGACTATCGGATCTGCTTATGCAGAACACTCCCCCATTTGATGATACATGCGCACGGTGGACACATATATCCCACTCCATGACTACTGCTGCCGAGGAGGTAATCGGTTACTACCGGCCTCTGAGGAATGAGTGGTATGATCAGGAGTGTCGGGACGCTACCGCAGAGAAAGACGCCGCCTACAGAAAAACCCTGCGTGCAGGCGCAACGCGAGCTGTTAAGGAGCGGTATAGAGAGAAAAGGAGTGCAGAGAGACGTCTTTTCATGCGCAAGAAGAGGGAGTTGGAAAGACGCGAGTGTGAGGAGATAGAGATGGCGATGCTACGAACAATTCCGCCAGTGGAGGAGTTAGCCCGATAACCCCAATTACAGATGATGGTGTTGATATTCCACCACCCATTTAAGGCTGAAGAACAACAAAGCTGCAGGTGCTGATGGCCTGCCTGCCGAGTTGTTTAAGACCGGAGGCGATGAGCTGCTCACTCGCATGCACCAGCTCATAAGCAGAATATGGTCGGATGAAAGCATGCCTGATGATTGGAGGCTCAGTGTTCTCTGTCCCGTACATAAAAAAGGAGACCCCACAATTTGCGCCAACTACCGTGGAATAAGTCTCCTGAGCATCGCATACAAGGTTCTATCGATCGTACTGTGTGAAAGGTTGAAGCATATGCTCAGCAACCTGATTGGACCTTATCAGTGTGGCTTCAGACCTGGTAAATCCACCAGATTTTCACACTGCGCCAAATCCTGGAGAAGACCCAAGAAAAACAGATCGACACACACCACCTATTTGTTGATTATAAAGCCGCTTTCGACAGTCCGGTAAGGGATTACCTATACGCAACAATGTCTGAGTTCGGTATTCCTGCAAAGCTCATTCGACTTTGTAGAATGACACTGCATAACTCCCGTTGTGCAGTAAAAATTGGGAAGGACCTCTCCGCACCGTTTAATACCGAACGGGGTTTCAGACAAGGTGATTCGTTATCGTGCGACTTCTTCAATCTTATTATGGAGCTGCTGATCTACGACATAATGGCACGATCTTCAACAAAAGTGTCATGCTCTTAGCGTATGCCGACGATATTGACATAATCGGCATGAACACGCGAGCAGTCAGTGCAGCATTCTCAGAGTTGGAAAGAGAGTCGAGTCGGATGGGTCTCACGGTGAACGAGGGCAAGACGAAGTATGTAGTGTCAACAAACAAAGAGTCCCGGCGTCTTGGACATCACGTCACTGTTGACAAATACGTTTTTGAAATAGTAAGGGACTTCGTCTATCTTGGATCCAGCATTAACAGCAGTAATGACGTCAGATTGGAGATCATGCGTAGGATAACTCTTGCTAACAGGTGTTACTTTGGGCTGAGTAAGCAATTGAGAAGTCGAGCCCTCTCTCGAAGAACGAAAACTACACTCTACAAGTCTCTCATCATGCCTGTCCTAACATATGGCGCTGAAGCCTGGACAATTTCCACCTCGGCTGAGCGAATGCTTGGATTTTTCGAGAGAAAAGTCCTACGTAAGATCTTTGGACCTATTTGCGTTGGTGGCGAGTACCAAATAAGGTACAACTATCAGCTGTACGAGCAGTATGACGATATTGACATAGTAAAGCGGCTGCGCTGGCTGCGCTGGCTGCGCTGGCTGCGCTGGCTAGGTCATGTCGAGCGAATGGAAGAACACGCTCCAGCTAAGAAGGTGTTATATTCGGAACCCGCTGGAGGACGGCGCAGAAGAGGAAGACCAAACCTCCGGTGGAAAGACCAAGTACTGGAGAACCTGACGGCGCTTGGAATTTCTAACTGGCGCCAGCTAGCGAAAAACAGAGATGACTGGCGAAGCATGTTATTTTCGGCCTAAATCGATATTCGGTTGTTGTGCCTAAATTCTGAATATTTGACTCAATTTGTGAAATTATTACACTAATTTCAATTGGATCTATTATATGTATTATTGTCATGGTTTCATTGATTATTTCTACTTCCCATAGTCTAATTTGAGTGTAGCTGGTTTCCTCCAAAATTTAGCTAACTTGCAATGTTTCCGGAGTTCCTGTTATGGGTATCATCAACATCATCACGAATACAAATTTATATGATCTTTTTATATTTAACGTGTGAATGTTTTCTAATTTTCTTTTTATAAAGTAAGGTTCCTCTTTATGCCTAATATTTCTATAATTCTTGATAAAACCTTCTATTCGTTTTCTGCATAGTCTTCTCGGTTTTGGTTTTGTTTAGAAATTGCTTTAAATTTTGCTTTATCTATTCGCTCTTTGATTAGTCTGTGATCAATTTTATTATTTTGTACATCTAGTGGTGTAATTTTTATAGTAGGTACAAATTATTATAGAATTTTATAGCCCTACAGATTTAAGTTGTGATTGGGAGAATTTAATGTCCTTATACGTTCGGTAAATTTACCCTTTCAATATCAGAATTTCCCGTATGGTTATTCGTTTATAATTTTTGTAAACGAATAACCATTATAAAGGATATGCATGCTATCCTATATTCTGAGCGGAAAGAAAATTTAGAACATTTATAGAATTAAATTCTTTATCAAAAACGAATTTTTTTACATGTCCTTTGATAGCTAAAAACTCTTTTATTTTCCCTATAATTGTTTGGTTATTTCTATCCGGTAAATGGAAACATATGAAAATTTATCTATAAAAATTTGGATTTGATAGGATTTCAGTCATATTTCCCTCCGTCGCATAATTATTGATTATTTCGTGTATTTTAATTTTTAATTGGGGGTGATAAATCTTATGCTTCATTCCCACATTTTTTTTTTCTCCTTTAAACTCCTAATTGGAGCATAGGGCCTCCACAAGGCTTCGCCATCGCACACGGTTTTGGGCAGTTGATCTAGCGCCTTCCCATGTGAAGCCGGCAGCAGCTAGCTCACCCAGTATTAATCGTCTCCAGGTGTTTCTTGGTCGTCCGCGGCCTCTGCATCCCTGCGGGTTCCACTCAAGCGACATTCGCGTAATGCTATCTGGCTGCTTTCTTAGCGTGTTGCCTATCCAACGCCACTTTCTACGCTCGCTTAATCTGGATCAGTATGGGCTCTTCGCTCGTCAGACGCCATAGTGCCTCGTTTGAAATAGTGTTAGGCCAGAAAATTCTGCAAATGATCCTCAAACACTTGTTGACGAAAGCTTGCAGTCTCTGCGTGATGGAGTTCGAGATCAGCCATGTTTCACTTCCGTACAGTAGTGTCGATTTCACACATGCGGAGAATATTCGTAATTTCGTGCGTCTGGATAATTGGGAATTTGCCCATACTGATTTTAGCCGGCCAAATGCTGTCTTTGCTTTGCTTAGCCTGCAGTTAGCATCCTCCTCAGCTCCCCCGTCTGTTACTATCGTGCAACCGAGGTAGCAGAAACTTTCGACGAACTCAATCGCACAGCCGTCAATCATTATATGGTTTCTATTGAAATGATTGATTCTCATAGCTTTGGTCTTCGCAATATTTATCTCTAAATCGACGGTGCGTGCCAGCGCGACTAAACTATTCGCCTTCGCGAACACCTTTCAGGGGGACACCTTTTCTACTCAAAGCCATCCAGATGGAATTACGCTTAAGTGTGTCGAATGCCTTCTTGAAGTCGACGAACAGCATGTATAGTGGGGAGCGCCATTCAATCGATTGCTCGACGATGATACGAAGTGTGTTAGCCTGGTCAACGCAGCTACGTTTCGGGCGAAATCCAGCCTGTTCGTCCCTTAAAGCATTCTCAACGCACTCGAGTCTATTCTATTCCCACATAAGTCGGGATAATTCCTGAGTGTCCTATCTAATTTTTATGGAAAAGTGAGATCTGCCTTTTTAGTTGATCTTTGTCTCGTATGTCTTTGGCAAATTAGCTACATTTTATGGAAAAATTTTTCGTAATATTGGAGTATGTTGTAATTAAAATTCGTTACAATTGATTGAACTCATGATCATTGAGTTCAAAGTATATTGCAACTTTTCCTCTCTCGATGTGCCTTCGGATTATAATGATAACCTTATCAGAAATGATATCCTGCTTATCAATAATGACTCGTTGTTTGTTAAAAATATTTATTGCTTCAGTTTCCTTACTTTCCACTAAAATTATTTGTTTTTTAAAATGATATACAGCTGTATCAATGATTGCGAAATGATCATTACCATTTTCCATCTGGGAATGAATAGTTTCGCCTTCTGCTGATTCATTGTGGTTACTATCATTTACTCTTAACATTAAATTATATTTTTGGGAGTGGTTAGTTTGGACTTCAAGCGATTCTGACTCCTCCCCATTGTTTATTTAGTCATATTCATCTTCACTTTGATAGCAATGTTCCTTAATAATTGCATGTCTCGGTGGTATTTCCGATTCTGTTCTATTGTTATATTTTTCTTTAAAATCTTCCTCGGTTAAATAATTTATTTCATTACTTTCTGTGTTTATTCTGCTTAGAAAATCGGCAATGCTATTACCTTTCCCTGATATATATTTAGCTTTGAAGTCATATTCACCTAACTCTATAAGCCACCTTTGCAACTTTAGATTGATATCTTTGCCAGAATATTTTGAGAATAGCCATTTCAATGGTTGATGATCATTTTCGAAATAGAATTCCATACCAAAAAGGTAAGGACGAAAGAAATTTACACCCCATACTATTGCTAACAGTTCCTTTTCAACTGTTGCATAGTTCGTCTCGTGCTTATTCAATGTTCTTGATGCGAATGCTATTGGGTGCGTTAAGACAGCGCCAACTGCAAAGTTACTTGCATCAGTAATGAGCTTAAACCGCTTTCAAAATTAGGATATCTCAAAATAGGGGCGTTAGTTAAGATGCATTTGAGTTTCTCAAATGCTAAAATGTAACTAGGGTCTTCATATTGACGTTTTGGCCTTTCTTTATAAACTTTGTCATTGAATGGGCAACTTTAGCGTGAACTTTGACAAATTCCATAAAAAAACCTGTCATTCCTAAGAATGATTTTTTTTTCTTTTGGGAGTTTGGTAGTTTTAAGTTTTGAATAATATCTATTTTTTTTTTTTGGTCTGGTTTAACACACTTTGCTGTGAGTAGATCACAGAGAAATTGTGATTCTTTCTTTAGAAAGTCACATTTATCGGTTTGGATTTTAAGCTTAGCCTTTCTCAAAGTTGGTGCCGTAGCTCAGTGGTTAGTGTGTTGGCCTTCTGATCTGTAGGTCGTGGGTTCAATCCCCGGCTGAAGCATAGCAAATTTAATTTGGAAAAATTTTTTCTTTAGAACAGTACCCACCTATCGGCAAACAATTGGCAATACTTCCGGCAGTAGCAATTTGCCATGAAAAAGCTTCTAAAAGAACAAGAGTTGTGCCGTGCGGAGCCAACAAGTAGGTCCCTTTAATACTGTCCAAAATATAACACGTACAACAGTAAAGACCAAAGAGACCTTCAGTGTTTTAAGTGCCACATATCTATCTATCTATCTTTCTCAAAGTTGTAAATATTTTTCTAAGGTTAATTAAGTGCTCCTCTAATGAGAAGGATGTCATCCATGTAAACAACACAAATTTTGTTAATGAATTGTCTCAAAACAGTGTTCATCAACCTTTGGAAGATGGAAGGTGCATTTTTTTAATGCGAATGACATTCGAATGAATTCGTAATGTCTAAATGGAGTTGAAAATGCAGTCTTTTTTCCATCTTCCTTTCTTACCAGTATTTGGTGGAATCCCTTTGCAAGGTGAAATATTGGGCCTTACCAAGTTTATCCAGGATATTGTTAAGATTTGTCAGCAACAGTATACTGATTCCACTTACGATAATCAACCACTAATCTCCATTTTTCCCTATTTGAATTATCGGATTTTTTGGCAATAATCCACAAAGACTGATATATTTTGAATTTGATTCCCGAATAAAGCCGCTATCGAGCAGTTCTTTTATTTGTCTTGCAATTTTAGTCTGATGAGTGGCAGGATATCTATATATTTTCGAATATCCAGGCTCGTCAGTTGTTGCGACAATTTCGTGTTCATTTTCATGTATTGCCGATGAAATATCTCCTTCTTTGAAAATTAGTTGAATTATTAGCATTACTTCTCTGTAGGCTATTTGGCATATAAGTGTTGTTGTGATTGTATTGGCCATTATTATTTTGATGGATTTGTTGTATAAGTTGGATTGCTAGTATATTGGTTGCTTTTCTGTTATCTAATTCGCCAACTCTCACTATTTTTTAAAAGTTTGGACCCATTAAAACCTTGGTGTGGCTGACACTCGGGTGACCCCTATCGTTACCTTGAGAATGGTCTTGGGTTAGTATATCGGGAATTTTGATTAAATTGATTTGTTTGTTGTGGAAATCGAAAATTACTACTTGTTTGTGTTTCGAAATGAGAGTAGCTTTTATTCGAAAGTTTTTTGTGGTTATAGGAAATGGCTCTACTGTCATCTAGCAGCTTTAATTTAGTATACTTACTTACTTACTTATGTGGCCATAACAACCGAATATAGATTTAGGCCGAAAATAACATGCTTCGCCAGCCATCTCTGTTCTTTGCTAGCCAGTTAGAAATTCCAAGCGCCGTCAGGTTCTCCAGTGCTTGGTCCTTCCACCGGAGTTTAGGTCTTCCTCTTCTGCGTTGTCCTCCAGCGGGTTCCGAATATAACACCTTCTTAGCTGGAGCGTGTTCTTCCATTCGCTCGATATGACCTAGCCAGCGCAGCCGCTCGATTTTGATGCGCTTTACTATGTCAATGTCGGCATACAGCTCGTACAGCTCATGGTTGTACCTTATTCGGTACTCGCCACCAACGCAAATAGGTCCAAAGATCTTGCGAAGGACTTTTCTCTCGAAAACTCCAAGCATTCGCTCATCCGAGGTGGAAATTGTCCAGGGTTCAGCGCCATATGTTAGGACAGGCATGATGAGAGACTTGTAGAGTGTAGTTTTCGTTCTTCGAGAGAGGGCTCGACTTCTCAATTGCTTACTCAGCCCAAAGTAACACCTGTTAGCAAGAGTTATCCTACGCATGATCTCCAATCTGACGTCATTACTGCTGTTAATGCTGGATCCAAGATAGACGAAGTCCCTTACTACTTCAAAAACGTAGTTGTCAACAGTGACGTGATGTCCAAGACGCCGGGACTCTTTGTTTGTTGACTCTAGATACTTCGTCTTGCCCTCGTTCACCGTAAGACCCATCCGACTCGACTCTCTTTCCAACTCTGAGAATCTGCACTGACTGCTCGCGTGTTCATACCGATTATGTCAATATCGTCGGCATACGCTAACAGCATGACACTTTTGTTGAAGATCGTGCCATTATGTCGTAGATCAGCAGCTCGTATTATTTTCTCCATATTAAGATTGAAGAAGTCTCACGATAACGAATCACCTTGTCTGAAACCCCGTTCGGTACTAAACGGTGTGGAGAGGTCCTTCCCAATTTTCACTGCACAACGGGAGTTATGCAGTGTCATTCTACAAAGTCGAATGAGCTTTGCAGGAATACCGAACTCAGACATTGTTGCGTAGAGGTAATCCCTTACCGGACTGTCGAAAGCGGCTTTATAATCAACAAATAGGTGGTGTGTGTCGATCTGTTTTTCTTGGGTCTTCTCCAGGATTTGGCGCAGTGTGAAAATCTGGTCGATGGTGGATTTACCAGGTCTGAAGCCACACTGATAAGGTCCAATCAGGTTGTTGAGCATAGGCTTCAACCTTTTACACAGTATGCTCGATAGAACCTTGTATGCGATGCTCAGGAGACTTATTCCACGGTAGTTGGCGCAAATTGTGAGGTCATCTTTTTTATTTACAGGACAGAGAACACTGAGCCTCCAATCATCAAGCATGCTTTCATCCGATCATATTCTGCTTATGAACTGGTGCATGCAGGCTTGCAGCTCATCACCTCCGGTCTTAAACAACTCGGCAGTCAGACCATCAGCACCTGCAGCTTTGTTGTAATTCAGCCTTAAAATGGCCGTTTCAACCTCGTCATAGTCGGGTGGTGGAACATCAACACCATCATCTGTAATTGGGGTTATCAGGCAAACTCCTCCACTGGCGGAATTGTTCGTAGCATCGCCATTCAGTAACGTGGAGAAGTGTTCCCTCCATAGGCTCAGTACACTCTGGACATCTGTAACCAGATTCCCATTTCCATCACGACAAGAAGAGGCTCCGGGATTTAAACCTCCACTCAAGCGCTTGATCTTTTCGAAGAATTTTCGAGTCTCATTCTTGTCGGTACACATCTCTACCTCATCACACTCGCGTCTTTCTTGTTCTCTTTTCTTGCGCCTGAAAATACGTCTCTCTGTACCGCTCGTTAACAGCTCGCGTTGCGCCTGCACGCAGGGTTCTTCTGTAGGCGGCGTCTTTCTCTGCGGTAGCGTCGCGACACTCCTGATCATACCACTCATTCCTAGTAACTAGTAACTAGTAACATTCCTAGTAACTAGTAACTAGTAACATTCCTAGTAACTAGTAACATTCCTAGTAGTAACCGATTACCTCCTCGGCAGCAGTAGTCATGGAGTGGGATATATGTGTCCACCGTGCGCATGTATCATCAAGTGGGGGAGTGTTCTGCATAAGCAGATCCGATAGTCGAGTGGAAAATGCTTATGCTGTCTCTGGTGATCGCACCTTACTGACCTCGAGCTTTCTCTGTGTGGGACTTCTCTTGTTATTTGCAACACATAAACGTGTGCGCACCTTAGCTGCAACAAGGTAGTGATCCGAGTCGATGTTGGCACCACGGATCGATTTCACATCCATCACACTGGAAGCATGCCTTCCGTCAATCACCACATAATCAATTTGGTTTCTTGTACGTTGATCTGGAGACAGCCATGTCGCTTTATGGATATCGAGATGCTGGAATCTGGTACCACCAATTACCATGTTTCGTACTGCGGCGAAGTCGATCAGCCTCATTCCGTTATCGGAGGTGTTCTGGTGGAGGCTGAATTTTCCGACAGTTGGACCAAAGGTACCTTCCTTGCCCACCATGGCATTAAAGTCGCCAAGCACGATTTTGATATCGTGGCGGGGGCAGCGGTCATAAGCTTCTTCGAAGCGCTGAAAGAAGCTCTCCTTGATCACATTGTCCTTCTTATCCGTCGGAGCGTGGGCACATATAAGGCTGATGTTGAAAAATTTTGCCTTGATGCGGAATGTTTCCAGCCTCTCATTCACAGGCGTGAAATGCGAGACAAGATGTCGTAGTCTCTTGCTGACCAAAAATCCACATCCTAATTCGTGCCTTTCAGCATGGCAACTGTAGTAGATGTCACAGGACGCTCTTTTGGAGCAGCCCTGTCCTGTCCATCGCATTTCCTGGAGAGCGGTGATGTCAGCTCTGTATTTTTCGAGGACATCAACCAGCTGCATAGAGGCACCCTCCCTATAAAGGGACCGGACATTCCAGGTGTATATCCGTAAATCGTTGTCCTTTTTTCGTTTGTGGGGGTCATCAACAAAAGCGGTAGTCCTTATCCGAGGCATTGATGTTTTTTTCATTGGAGGATTTTTTAAGTGGCGGGTCCCAAACCCAACGCACAACCTCTAACCGAGGAGATTTTCGCCACTCACTTCAGCCGCCTCCCAGCGGGTGCCAGGAGGACGTTGCGCGGTGGTCGCCACATGGAGGGCCCCCATTAATAATAATGAAGACGCCATCACATAGCAAGCAGAGCAAGCTACATGACTACCCCTCATTTACAAATAAAGGTATCATCACATAGCGCTCAGATCAAAATATCGAACAAAGACAAATATCGAACAAAGTTTTCGACATGGTTGAATCACCAAATGTTTTTTTCAACATTTCCAACGTTTTGGCACAAGAAATTTCGTTTGAAACACAAAATATCACACAAAATTTCACAAAATTACACAAATTTCCATAGTAAAAATCGCAACGCACACAAAAGGTTGACTTGTTCCTAATGACGCCGTAACCAAACTAAATGACACATAGCAATAAAAATTCACAGAATAGTGGCTGACAGTTGTGCCAACCTGGGAAAAAAAATTTTTGAAATATTTGAAATAATCTGCAAGCTTTTTTCGTTTCTAAGTCGATTCATGGACGATTCGATAAGTTGATTCATGGTTAAATTATAGACCAAACTGAACATGTTTGACAATAACATAACACAAAGCTGAGCTGCAAAAAACATGTTGCCATTAAGAAGGTTGCAAAAAAATTATCCTGTACATATAAGCAATAAAAATCTCCTTTAATACCCACCACATTTGTTAATGCATGATTGTTTATTATATTTTCTTCTTCCACTGCTTCTTATGGCAATATTGAAAATTTTTATATTTTTAAATTAAATGAATTCTTTTGTATTGATTGAGTTTTTTCCTTTTTCATTTATCACCATAGAACATCACCATGATGAACATCGTTGTGCTTGACAGTTATAATTATTGTGCCTGTTGTAAGCAGTACCTAATTTTATTGTCATGTTTTTTTTTTTTTGAGTTTGTTAATTAATTTCTTCAGAAATTAATTTCGGCTCCTACGCCATTAATGTTTTTGCGTCCTCGGGCACAAATTTTTTCAGTGAATTAAAAATTTTAATAACTTCAGTATTTAAGAATTTATTTATTTTATTAATTTCAACCGTTGTGATTAATATGAATCTTAAGACTAATTGACTTAACTTTCCTAAGCTACCTCGATCCCCAATGCAAAAAGACGATATTTACTTAGTTAGCAAAAACGGTAAGCGCATAAAAATAGAAAAAGGAAAGGTCCAAAAATGTTATATACATATGTATTTATATTTTTAATAACAGTATACAATTAGACACTAATTTAAGTTCATTAAAAGAAATCAAAATAAATTATGTGGGAAAATATATTCGGCGTTTTTGTTGTAAATATACGCGAAAAATATACGCGGTTACGTCTGGAACGTAACTCGCGTGGAGAGAAAAATAGAAAAATAGCAACAGTGTTCGTCCAATCGACGAAGGTTACCCATCTAGGGCTTACTAAAAAAATAAATTTTGCATAACTTAAAAGCCCGATGGAATTAATGTCCATTTACCCACTCTTCGTCGGCAGAGTTTCGTCTACAGGATCCTGAAACTCGTTTAAAGCTTAATACGAAATCAAATCTTAATACGCACAAACTGTGCGTCAATAAAACTGCCGGTAAATGAGATCTATCTACTTGGATAAGGAAGAAGAGAAATATAACTGTTACTTTTTCAACTAATATCCGGTATTTGCATAGTGCAAGTGCGATATTTCTTTTTGTCCACCAATATATAAGGTCTAGTAAAACAGCCCATTCTTGAAATTAAATTAAATTGAAGGTTTTATTTAGCATAGTTAGAATGATCCGATTTACGTCAAATATGTAACGTTTTGTTCGGTAACTTGTTGCCATTTTGAAGGTAATTTCATAATGTCACTCTCATAGAAACCCTCGTCCCTATTGGCAAAAAACTGGGACACTCGATTTTCACAAGCTTCTCTTGAGGCGAATTTTTCACCAGTAAAATCATTCGCCATAAACAAGAACAGATAGTAATCACTTGGTGCCAGGTCCAGACTATAAGGTGGATGCATAAGAACCTTCCAACCAAGCTTCCGGAGCATCTGGCGAGTCACTATCGATGTGTGTGGCCTGGCGTAGTCCTAATGGATCGCCCAGAAGCGTCTTGCTTCCTTCAGACGGTCCAATTATTGACAGCACAGGTCCGAATTAAGAGTTTGGCCGTAGAGGAGCAGCTCATAGTACATGATTCCCTACCAATCCCACCAAACATATAGCAAAACATTCCTCACCGTCAATCCTGGCTTGGGCACCGTTAGCGCCGGCTCGCTTGACATTGTCGTAAGTGACCCACTTTTCATCACCAGTACCATCCGCTTCAGAAATGGATCGATTTTGTTGCGATTCAGCAGCGATTCGCAGATGGAAATTTTTTTGCGTTAACTCGTGTGTCACCCATACATCGAGCTTCTTTTTGTATCCAACCTTATTTAAATGGTTCCAAACGGTGTTTTGTGCAATGTTTAGCTCCTGGGCAATAGAAACAATGCTTACATGACGGTCAGACTCGACGATTTCTATTATTTTATCGATATTTTCGACAATTGGCCTTCCAGAGCGTGGTATATATATATATATATATATATATATATATATATATATATATATATATATATACATATATATATATATACATATACATATATATATACATATATATATATATATATATATACATATATGCATATATATATACATATATATATATATATATACATATATATACATATATATATATATATATATATATATATATATACATATATATACATATATATATATATATATATATATATATATATATATATATACATATATATAAATATATACATATATATATATATATATATATATATATACATATACAGTGGCTCACAGCTTATTTCGTACAGTGTATATATTTTTATGTAAATGGCTGTAACATCGAAACTAAAAAACTTATCGATAAGTTTTGAATGTAGATGTCTGTGTATGTGTTTAGTAAACCTAATAAGAAAACGGGGAACCCCAAAAATTGTTCTTTTTGTCATGCAAGAGAGAAAAACTATTGATCAGCTGATTTTCAGCTCACATCTTATTTCGTACACAAACTTCAATGTAAGTAAGTTTCATTCTGCCGCGCAGTTACAAAGTTTTTTTGAATTGTATGAGTTTTTGGACCTTTTTAACTATTATAACTATTTTTATTATTCTTATTTTAAATAGTTAAAGTGCTGTAAATTAAACATTTAGCGTTATGGGTCGTCGTACAACGATGGAACAGCGTAAACTGGTAATTAACCATTTTAGGAAAGGTCAGAGTGTGCGAAAAATTGCTGAAATGACAAAATTAAGTGCCTCAACTGTCCAATACATCATTCAACGCTTCATTCGCGAAAATCGGTTGGAGAACAAGGGCAGAGAAGCACCTAATAAGATTTTCAACGCATCAGACGAGCGTTATATTGTACGAAAAATTAAGAAAAATCCAAAGTTATCCACTCCGAAGTTGGCTGCAGAGGTTCAGCGTGAAATAGGAAAATCATCCAGTGCTGAAACTGTCCGACGTGTGCTGCGCAATCATGACTTGAACGGTCGAGTAGCCCGAAAGAAACCATTCATTTCAAAAATGAATATACAACGCCGACTTGACTACGCCAAAGAGCATATTATTAAGACTCCTGCGTTCTGGAATACCGTTATTTTCGCGGATGAGTCTAAGTTTAATATTTTTGGCTCGGACGGAATGTCATATGTTTGGCGTAAAGCGAATACCGAGCTAAACAAGGAGAACCTTAAGCCCACAGTGAAGCATGGTGGCGGTAGCGTGATGGTTTGGGCCTGTATGTCAGCAGCCGGAGTAGGTGAATTGGTTTTTATTGAGGGAACAATGGACAAAATGAAGTACCTCGAGATTCTGAAAAACAATTTGCTTCAAAGTGCAGACAAACTGGATTTGCGGGAAGAATTTCGGTACTACCAAGATAATGACCCAAAACATAAATCTGGGATTGTGCAATCTTGGCTTATTTGGAACTGCCCACACTTGATGTCTCCACCACCACAGTCACCTGACATGAATGTGATTGAAAATCTTTGGTCTATTTTGGACAATAAAATAAGAACACACAAGATTTCTAATAAGCAAGACCTAAAGAAGGTACTGATGGAGGAATGGAAAAAAATCACACCAGACATCACTCAAAAATTGGTGGATTCAATGCCAAATAGACTCCAGGCTATCATTAACGCTAAGGGATGTCATACTAAATATTAAAATCAACTTACTTTGTTTTTAGTTTGAACTTAAAGAGACTGTACGAAATAAGCTGTGACATGAATTTTCCTATTTTTTTCTTATTTTATTTTTTTATAGTGTCAAACACTAAAATTTTGAAAAAGTAAATTTTGGAAAATAAAAAACAAACCTTCCTTTCAAAAATGGCATTTATATTTTGTTCAAATTTTTGCTATATTAGGAATTACGACTGCAGCAATTTTTAAACTGTCACTGTACGAAATAAGCTGGGAGCCACTGTATATATATATGTATATACATATATATATATATATATATATATATATATACATATATATATATATATATCTGTGGCACTAAAAGCCCCTAAGGGCTCATTGGCCGAGCTTCTCTTCCATTGCTGTTGTGCGTGTGAAATTTGGACAGTATTAGAAGGGACCTACTTATTTTAGCCGGATCCGAACGGCAGAACCCTTGTGACATCACTTTTTCTGTACTTTGTCACAGAGTTCTTTTAGAGGCTTTTTCATGGCAAGTTGTTACTGTGGGAAGAATTGCCAATAGCTTGCCGACAGGTGAGTACGTTCGAAAGAAAAATCTTTTCGATATTAAATTTGTTATGCATCAACCGGGCATTGAACCACGACCTACAGATCAGAAGGCCAACACACTAACCACTGAGCCACGGCACCTGAGCAACACATGACATCCGGGTAAAATGGCAGTCCTTTGAAGCCAATATAGGAAAGAGTTGATAACTATTGACACCAGCACTGCCAGTTGTTGATCTGGTAGTATTGCATTTCCAAATGGGTTTTCACTTTTTTTTATATTCTTTTCAATGAAGGATGTTCTGTAATTTCGCATCGGTCATCCTTCTGTAATTTTTGAAGGCCCAGAAATCGTTATGTTGTAATTCCTTTGTCAGGAATGTGAAAGAGCCGTTTGTACTTCGCTTTTTCGCGATTTTTTTTGTCCCACTTGATCGCTTTCTTTTTTGCAGATTTTTCGAAGATACTTTTTCTATCAACAAAAGTGTCATGCTGTTAGCGTATGCCGACGACATTGACATAATCGGCATGAACACGCGAGCAGTAAGTGCAGCATTCTCAGAGGTGGAAAGAGAGTCGCGTCGGATGGGTCTCACGGTGAACGAGGGCAAGGCGAAGTATCTAGTGTCAACAAACAAAGAATCCCGGCGTCTTGGACAGCACGTCACTGTTGACAACTACGCTTTTGAAGTAGTAAGGGACTTCGTCTATCTTGGATTCAGCATTAACAGCAGTAATGACGTCAGCTTGGAGATCATGCGTAGGATAACTCTTGCTAACAGGTGTTACTTTGGGCTGAGTAAGCAATTGAGAAGTCGAGCCCTCTCTCGAAGAACGAAAACTACACTCTACAAGTCTCTCATCATGCCTGTCCTAACATATGGCGCTGAAGCCTGGACAATTTCCACCTCGGATGAGCGAATGCTTGGAGTTTTCGAGAGAAAAGTCCTACGCAGGATCTTTGGACCTATTTGCGTTGGTGGCGAGTACCGAATAAGGTACAATAATGAGCTGTACGAGCTGTATGCCGATATTGACATAGTAAAGCACATCAAAATCCAGCGGCTGCGCTGGCTAGGTCATGTCGAGCGAATGGAAGAACACGCTCCAGCTAAGAAGGTGTTATATTCGGAACCCGCTGGAGGACGACGCAGAAGAGGAAGACCAAACCTCCGGAAGACCAAGTACTGGAGAACCTGACGGCGCTTGGAATTTCTAACTGGCGCCAGCTAGCGAAGAACAGAGATGGCTGGCGAAGCATGTTATTTTCGGCCTAAATCGATATTCGGTTGTTATGGCCACATAAGTAAGTAAGTAAGTACTTTTTCTATTAACTCAATTATTTTTCCAAATACACTTCTATGATTATCGTTCCAAAAACACACATTCTCAGCATATATGGTTGCTATTTTTATCAAATTATTCAGCGCGGTATCCATTATGAACTCAATTGAAATTTAATGCAGCACAATTATTTTGATAATATATTACACCTCTATCTCCGCAATCATGTGTAACTCCAACTCTAATATAACCACGGAATAAGCACCCAACAATCTAAATTGGTGAAACGGAAAATGAACGCCATGATTAGCGTTCAATTGATTGGTAATGCCGTGGTTATATTACCAATCAATTGAACGCTAATCAAGGCTTTCATTTTCCGTTTCACCAATTTAGATTGGTGGGTGGTTACACATGATTGCTGAGGGAGAGGTTTTATCAAAATAATTGTGCTGCAAATTAATGGATACCACGCTGAATGATTTGCTGAAAAAGCAACCATATATGCTGAGAAAGTGTGTATTTGGAGCGATAATCATAGAAGTGTCAAAGGGACTGATATTTTGCCCGGATATCATGTTTTGCTACATCGCTAGCAATTTTAGATAACTGCTGTTGCATAGCATCTAGGGCCTGTTCCCGTTTTTCCCGATTAGAATATTTTGGATTTCTTGTATCCCACAAGCGTACATTAATTTGCAGCAGAATAATAAGTTCTTCAGTTCTTCAGGTCTGCTCCACGAAAACACAATTTCTAAATAAAATAATAAATTTAAAGTTATAGAGTATCTATGCTTAACGAGAAAATTCTCTCAATCAGTACATACTCAGAATATAAAACAAACGCGAATAGCTTTCTTTAAAGGGAATTTATATAATTAACGTTTAAAATATAATAATCCTTTGTAGTTGTCAACATAATAAACATGTAGATAATAACATGTATGTAAGCAATAACCATAAAGGAATGTTGCTTTATTTAGAAATATTTTTTCTCACATTCATTTCTCTCTATATAAAATTGCATACTGGCAACACTGGTAAAATTGGTCTGAATGGTGTCGAGAACAGCAATCAGAACTGATTGACATGCATTTGTTCATTTTTGGAGTTCATTTTTCATTTCGTATTGAAACCAACAACAATTTTTTTTATTAGCGTTCAAATGATTGGTAATATAACCACGGCATTATATACACAAAACTCATTAAGGGGCACAACTACTTTGATATTATGAAAATATCTATTTTTTTCATTTTTCGATAATTTATACCGATAAAAATAAAATATTAAAATTTCAAGTGAAAATCACAAATAGTTTCTGAGCCTTCTGAGTTCGGGCTCTGTCGACGCGTTAAATAAGTATAATAGGATTGGGGACGCTATTGTTGACCTTTAGATACACAGAAACGTATGCATAGGAAATTTTCCACTTATAAATACATACATACATATCTGAGAGGATTTTTTGTACATTGTTAAAAATGTATAACAATGCAATCAGTACTTCTACCTTTAAAAGAGTTTTTTTCAAAACTAACTTTTTCACATTTGCTGCAGCTGTAACCCGATAACAAATCATCCGATCGACTTGAGTCTTTTTTTATTATGTAAATGTTTTTCCATACAATGTCGCTTTTATGATTGGATGAAAAATATAGTTACGCTAGGCCAAAAACCATCAGATTATTGAGCAAAATTAAATTTTTTTTCTCAAAAATCCGCCATTTTGTTGCATTTTAATTTTTTATTAAAATGTATATATATATATATATATATATATATATATATATATATATATATATATATATATATATATATATATATTTATATATATTATATATATGTATATATAATATATATATATATATAATATATTATATATATGTATAATATATACATACATACATACATACATACATACATACATATATATATATATATATATATATATATATATATATATATATATATATTTGGTTTTTTGATTTCAGGCACTGTGAAGGCTACAATCACTGGAGCGGTGGGAACTCTTATTTTTGACTCAGACTCAGAAGATGATGATTAAATTGCTTAAATTATTATTAAATTATTTATGAATTATTATTATTATTTATTTATTTACAAATATATCAGCAAATTTTAAAACATCACATGCAATATTTTTTTTTAAACAATTCACAAAAATCACCTATTTTCAAGTGGTTAAACCAGTTGTGCCCCTTAAACAGAATACATAATTAAGTGGAAGTGCTCACGTCGTGCAATGCATTGTAAAGTAAACATAACTGGACTTTTAAACGGACGAAAACTCGAATTCTTGGCTTAATTCATAAATGATATAATTATAATTTTGCGTCCGTCAGAGATAATTTTTGAGCGCTGTGACGTAATACTAGTCAATGGCGAACAAATTGAAAAGAAAGATATAACATATAACATAACAGTGTGACGTTACATACAGCTGATGCTGTCAAATTTACTGAGAACCGATTAGCGGTAAAAGATTGTGCGCAACCTTATAGCCTAGACAGATGGCAGCCTAATTCCGGATTACCGAGTTAATTCGAATTAACTCGGGCATTAACAGCAGCTAATCCGCATAAACTCTATGAGTTAATTCTCAAAATAAAAGAGGATTAGGGCAATTTGCGATGGCAACACTGCTGAAAATTGTCTATTGTGAATTTTTCTCCATCCATTTTACAAAATATTAGGTGTGTTCGCTAACGAAAAACTTTCAACAATTGTTTACAGTTTTCAACATGAAAAGTATTGGCGAACAAATAAATCCAGCTGTCAATTATGAACGGTGAATGTCAATTTACAAGTTTCTGATAGTTTTCAGTTCACGTACTTCTTGTAGATTTTCTCATATCGAGAGTAATAGATGACAGAAATTGATAGTGATAGTAATGTAAGTGGACAGACCTAATAAAACAGCAATCAGCCGTTTAGTTAATCCGCAATACTGCCGTCTGTCAGGTTATTATTTTATTCGGATTAAGTGCGCCGGTAATCCGTAATTAGGCTGCCGTCTGTCTAGGCTATTAGTATTCTGTCATCCTTGGGTTTTATTGCAAATTTTTCCCCTTATAACGCGAATAGATTTCTTTAAAAGGAATGTATGTAATTAATGTTTAAAATTTAATGTTGTTGTTGTTGTTGTAGCAGCAGAAATACGGAAATGTTAGTTAATGCCATTATTGGCAACGGTATTGTTGTAGGGGTCGGTGTTGGCGTTGGCATCGGTGTTGTTGTTGATGTCAGTGACGCCGCTGGCATCGGTGCCGCCGTCATCCACTCTCTCATGCAGCGGCAAATGCAGGAAGCTTGCAACAAAAAAATTATTATTAAATTAAAATTATTAAATTATTAAGGATTATTAAATTAAAATTTAATAATCCTTCACAGTTGTCACATAATTAACATTAATACCCGTAAAAAATGTTGCATTATTTAGAAATGTTTTTCCCACATTTTCTTTTTCTCTATATAAAATTGGAAATGGTAATACTGGTGGAATAGATCTGATTGGTGTTGTGAACAGCAATTAGAACTGATTGACATGCACACGTTCATTTTTTAAGTTCATTTTTCATTTTGTATTGAAACCAACAAAAATTTTTTTGATAAGCGTTCAATTGATTGGTAATATAACCACAGAATAACCAATTCACTCTTAATTTCATTTGATCTCACCCATAATTATTATGCAAAAACATTCACAATATTCACTCAATATTTCCGAATATTTAGTATCCACGTTCATACCGTTCCACATTAATAACAGTGTTATCAAACCATTCAAACAATTTTCTTGCGTTGGCATGTGTTTCACAATAAATCACACGCATAGTTAATTTTCATTTTAAATATTTTTAATTTATTAAAAAAAATTTATTTTTTATAGTTCTACATGTGTTAAAAAAGTATGTATAGATGAAAAATATTTCATATCAAAATACAACTCTATAATTTATTGCCGATGCGGTTTCGCTATCTAAGATACAATCCACAGTAAAATCTCTCAGCTGATTAAAACGTAACAGACAATTAGGTTTTTTGACAAGCTGCAAAAGTGGTTAATCGGCGGGTCAAACAGTATGCGAATTTGTTTGTATACTTCAAATAGACAAGAGAAAATAGTGAAATATGATAAAAGAACGAGTAAACAAAATCTCCAAGAAAAATTTCTGAATCCTAACTATTCAAAGTAAAAATATTTCATTCAGAAAATTCGTTCATGAAAAAAAAATATAGAATAAATCAGCAGCAGAACAAAAAAGAACAAGATGCAAATGCATTGAATACCAATGAAAGAAAAGAGTAGAAGATTTAAATTAGCAGTGTGTGGATATAAACGAAGTGATGTAACAAAGCAAACCGTACAAAAGTTGTGTAGTGTATATTAAAAATGGAGAAAGAGGAGTAAAATGTTGTAAATTGGGTGCAATTGTGCGTTTTCGATTAATTGCAATTGGCATGAAATATTGTTTATGAATGAAAAGCAAAGGCATTCAATTAATTGCAAATAAAAACGAAAAAGATACATCGACAAAAGTACATAGTTAACCGTAATCCGGTATTTTGAATATCCAGTTCGGGAATAAAGAAACGTGTTTGTTTGTGTGTGAATTTATACAACTGTCCTACGTAAATGCACAAATATATTCGTAGATTTTTTTTTTTTTTTTTTTTTTTTTTTTTTTTTTTTTTTAGCTTATTTTTTTTATTGAATCTTTCTTAAATACTTAGAAACTAACAATAAGTATTCAAATCTTACAAACTAAATAAAACTATGTGATATCCCCTACGTTCCATCACAATTTGGTGAGTCGCGAGATGTAGCAATTTTACAGCATATTCAGTGTGTCTTTTCTTTTTAATCGACGATGCCCCTTGCTCAGCAACAATTGCCTAGCAAGAGGATTCGGATGATTGTGTAATTTTTGAATGTAGCTTCTGCAGTACATTGCAACTTCCTCAGAAATTGTGGATACATTTAAATCTCGATGGATGTTAACGTTCCTCATATACCAAGGCGCGTTTACAATAATTCGCAGACACTTGGATTGTATTCGCTGCAATTTTTCGATATTAGAGGGAGATGCGGTGCCCCAAAACTGAATACCATAAGTCCAGATTGGTTTCAGGATTGCTTTATATAATAGCACTTTGTATTCAAGATTCAACTTTGATCTTTTGTGTAACAGCCACCATAACTGATTCATTTTAAGCTTGATCTGAGTTTTCTTTGCCTCTATGTGATTTTTCCATGTCAGCCTTCTGTCGAGGTGAATACCCAAGTACTTTGTTGAGGAACATTGTGGAACTGATTGGCCATTAATTTTAAGTGGGGGACATGTATCTAGCCTTAGCGTGAAGGTTACATGTACGCTCTTTGATTCATTGACTTTTATACGCCATTTTGCTAGCCAGATTTCGTAGATTGAAGTGCAGATTGTAAAAGAAGTCAATTTTTATGTGGAAATGTGTTGTAATTATCGTTTTGTGGAATCTCAATATATTATTTATTTTGATTGCAATTTTTATTATTCTCATTCTTCTTTATAACAGGAGTGCGTTTCTTTGTTTGGCATGCCTTTAGAAATTATTAACAAATAAAGCTTCGCCGACATCATCATCATAATGCTAGTCGCTACACCTGGACAAACTGCTTCTTATACACTGCTGAGCAGTGCACCAACAGCTACAACAACAACAAAAATATGCCGCACCTCGACGGCTACTCCAAAAGGATCCACCATAAACTCGGCTATCGCCGTCACCTCTACCAACACGATTACCAACAAAAACAGTACTAACAATAATATCGGTGGTGGTCACAATAAAACACGTTCCTTGATTTGTAAACTTCCAGAAGTATCCAGAACGACATCAAGCGCAACTAATGCCGCTACTGCTCTGATGAAAACCCTTTCAGTACGTTTAAATCGTGGTACCGAGTTTCTCAAGGGTACTGTTCAAAAGGCTTTAATTTCAACAACAACCAACACTTCGAAAAATGCGACCACCAATGCTGGAGCAAGCATCTTTAATATAAATAAACCAACAACAGCCGGCACATACTCTTCATCGTTCACAGCAACTGCAGCAAACAAAATCACAAACACTGGAAACGCAGCACTAGCTGCATTAGCCACACCGCCATCATCATTATCATCTTCATTGTCATCGACTGCTTCATCGACCACAAAAATAATTCCTTCTGCTGCATTTCTCAAATTATATTCCGTCCCACCTACTGCGCTTCACCGATATCCAGAAAATCGTTTATATAACAGCAGCGTAGACAGCCTATATAAGGAAATGTATCATTTCAAGCCAATACGCACATCGACACCAACGCCTTGGAAATGGTAATACAAATGTGTCATCACTAATTAAGTTTTTGCTATTTTTTTTCAAATTGTTTTTAATTTTAGCGGCAGCAAAAGTCGTGGTGTTTCATTGAAAAAACCTAAAGCTATTTTGGCAAAAAAAATATATTTGAATAAAAAATGTGATGATGATGAAATTGCAGCTAATAATACACTGGAATATCTAGACGATGGCAACAACACTCGCAATTATTTAAGACCAAAACAAAGGTATGGAGGTAATATTTTTAGAAAAGAAAAGGAACAATCCAAATTAATATAGTACTATTGATTTTAAAGAATTAATAATTTACAAACAAACTCACATTGTTGCTTTAATATAACTATCGTAAAATAATTTTTAAAAATATATATATGTATATATATATATAGTTAATTTATATCAAGTCATGAAATCATCCTTTAATCTATTCGAGAGAATATAATTAAATTCGTTCAACAATACAAGACATGTGTTTAGCGATGACTTAGATCTCTCCATTTATTATCCACTCATTAATTTATTAAGTAATATAATTTTCGAATCAAGCGTTTCATATATGAACTCGTAATATGTCGAATGTGCAAACAATGCCGTTTCAGTTGAATGATACTTTCGAAAAAATAAATTTACGTATTTAACCTCGAATGTCGCAAAGGAGAATTCAGAAACTTTGATCAATGAATCATTCTAATTTACAGAAAGATTACCGTCCAAGAATGGACGGGTCTACACCCCGGAAGCACTCGACCACGAGGTCGACCAAGGTCCATTCAACTCATCAGAATACGGAAACGCTTTGCACAACAACAGAAAATTGAATTTTCATCCAACACTATTCTGAGAACAAACCAAAATGAATTTAATCCTCTTAATGAAATCTATATATATATAATATTATCACGGGTTGAATGCGTTTTATCACTTACTAATCCTAAACGCAAACTTTTTACAGTGAAGTTTCCATTTACACAATTATTACTATCATAAATATGTATTTCTAGCTCTACAGCATCAAGAACAGATGGTTTTAAATTGATTTAAATAAAAATCAAACATCTTCATGTTCAATTAAAACCGAGAAAGAACGATACAATATGTTCAGAGTAGGACTAAAATAGCTGTTAGAATAGGTCATCCAGCATCTAAAATTGTGAAGTTAAGCGTACATGGTACATAATGCCTTTAATAAAATCATAATGTAATCTAGTAGTTGTACCCTTAACATATATATTGATACTGTTGACCTTTTTTTCTTTAAGCTATGTCGCAAAACTTTTTTTGACAGTCCACTTTCTTTTTGAATCTGGCATTTCTACCGATTCCAAAGCCAACTTAAATCATATACAAATTAAAAAACAAATAAATCAATTTTTTTCCATTTTTTATTTCAAATTTGTGTCTATTGTGCGCTTGTGAAAATTTCAGAATTTGGCTTTCAAAATTTTGTGCATTCTTTTTTGTTTGTTTTTATTTGTTAATCCAATTTCAACGAAATATAAAAATTGGCAAATTCAAATAATGTACATACATATATATTTCAAGGATGAATTATTTGGCGGCAATAATAATTTAATTTTCTTTCTCCATTACAGTGCAACTTCATTGACCACGATCATTACAATGCCAAAACATAAATCTGCTTTTGTCTGTCTAATTGCTGCGAACCCACAAATGAACAATAATATAAATATGCAAATAAAAAAAGTAAACTCGAGGACGCTCGGGTTACATAGAACGAAGAGTATTCGAGGCCGTACAAAAGCAAAGCAGCGTACTGTGTCCACCATTCATGTGCCACGAAACAGTCAACTGACATTACGCACTCGCAATCGTGATCCATCAGTGCTGTTGGTCAATAAAATATCTCCAGACTTGATTGCACATAGGAGCGTACGTAATATACGTTCCAAAGCTACTGTGCCATCTGGGACGTCTGGAACAACAGTGCTTGCAACAAAGAAAACCAAATCGAAACTTATATTGAATTCAACTAAAACGATTAATATTGTGACTTTAGTAAAGAAGAACAAGACTAAGAAGCAACGAAAGAAGCGCAAAATTGTTGCTACTATTGCTGATGCTGGTGGTAAATGTGGTAATGTGAATGCAGTAGTTGTAGCAGCAGCTGCTGCTGGCTTAACGTCTAATTCTGTTGATATAGGTAAATCAAACGCTGCTACTGTTTATCGTTCACGCGCTGCTGACTCTGATGAAAAACGTAAAATACGTAAACGTAAGCTTAGCACACCTGATCTCTTTGTCGAAATGAATAGTGGCAAAATGTCGAACGCTGCTGCAATCGTAACAGATGGATCTATGCCACGTAAAAGTGCTCGTCTATCAAAAGACTGTAATGAGATGAATAACAAAATTAGTGGTACGAAGTGTTCATCGAGCACACTGAGCAAACGGCAATCACAATTAATGTCAAAAAGACGTTCGCAGGTGTGCTTTTCACCACCGCTAACACGTGCGCGCCTGAAACAAATGTCACAGGCGAAATTAAATACAGGGCTCGACTAATCATGTTACTTTGTCTAGTGGGGTGGGCAATGGGCAACAACTAGTTGTTTGAGTAATTGGATGAATGTGTTTTCGACAACAAGAAGAAGCATTAATACATATAGCTTCATGACTTTTACCCACTATAAATTAAATAGTTACAAATACATCTATTAATATAACTTATGAAAATTAATGTGTGTGTATAAGCATTTAAAATACCAACTTAAGAATATTTACTACTATTTCTTATCATTAGTTGTGTGTCATGACAACATGCCTTTCGTCAAATCTAAAAAGAAATTTTACACCACCCACTGCTGATGACTAAATTCATGAATTAGAACAACTTTTTAATATAGTTACTACATATTTTTTAGTACATACGCGTTTTAGTTTTCTTCCCTTTTTCATAACAACGGGATTAAATATTTTATAATGCTGTATCCTCGAAGATTGGAGAAATGTACTCATCCAATGTATTTGAAAGAAAGAGCAAGTAGAGCGTAAAAAATTTGTTTAATATGAAATACATTTGATTAGATTAGTAATGAGAAAAAATTCTAGTTCCTAACATACATATTTGGTATACATAATGTCATATTATAGCTATTTTCTTAAAGCTATTTATCTATTTCACATAAACAGCATTGGGAATGTGCATATTTTCTTTCAATTATGATTATGAAAATTACACAGTAAAGTATATAATTGATTAGGTTCTCTATTTCTTATTTTTAATTTTCATAGGTGCGTATTCATAGTCAATTAAGTTCTAACTATCGGCTTCTTGACTGATTTTTGTGTGGGAAATAAGTAAAAACCGTGGATAAGTAGTAGTGGATAATATATCTATTTAAGTTGGAACCTTATTTTGACCATGAATATGCGCCATACACATTAACGTATAAAGTAAATACAAAATGGATTCTAGAAGTAATGCCAGGTTATTGACCAAAATTAAAAAGAGTAAGTGAGAAATGCTATCAACCATCAGATAAGATTATCGACTGTTGTCTTGGAAACTTTCGTCATAAATAAATGAAGCTATCAATAGAGCGGAACAAGTCGGCTCTCGCTTAACCTAATAATTTTAATTAATTTTATGTCATGAAAAATATATGTATGTGAAATTTCAGTATTTTAAATAATTTTTATGCTGATTTGAATCTAAGTAATTTCTCTACTTGCTTTGAATTTTTATTTAAAGAATTTATAATGAAGAAGAAAACGAAACGTGTTTTTATATATGCTTTGAATGGATAAAATTGCAAGGAAAATTGCAAATTATTTAATATTAGCATTTAAGAAATTTCGTGAATATTCACCATTAAATATGTATTTAGAAGCTAAAAGAAAACTTTTCCTCTGTATTTGTAACTATGTACTATAAATAATAATAATAATAATAATAATAATAATAATACAAATGTTAAATTAAGATGACATAATTATGCGAAATCGCATAAACACATGTCTGTTGCTTTTCTCTTCAAGTTCTTTTAAATTCGTGTGATTCTAAAAATCGAACGAATAGCATAAGGAATATTGCGAAAAAAATACCTTAAAAGTATTAAATACTAGATAAAGAAAACAAATATTACCAATATAATTAATATAATACTTAAATAAAAATTATAAATATAATAAAACTATATATATATATATATATATATATATATATATGTGTGTGTGTATATATATATATATATATATATGTATATATATATATATGAGTGTGTATGTATGTATGTATGTTAGTATGTATATAGATATATATGTATGTATATAGATATATATGTATGTATATAGATATATATATATATATATATATATATATATATATATATGTGTGTATGTATGTATGTATGTTAGTATGTATATAGATATATATGTATATATATATGCGTATATATATATATATATATATATATATATGTATATATATGCGTATATATATATATATATATGTATATGTATATATGTATGTATGTATATATGTATATATACATATAAATATATATATATATATATATATATATATATGTATATATACATATATATATATATACATATATATATATATATATATATGTATATATACATATATATATACATATATATATATATATATATATGTATTTATATATGTATGTATGTATGTATGTATTTATATATGTATGTATGTATGTATGTATACATATATATATATATATATATATATATATATATATATATATATATATATTATATATATATATATATATATATATATATATATATACCATTTCAAATTGTCATTCCTATTACATGTATCAACAAAAGGTCAAAAACAGCAACAAGCATAAATAAAATGTTAAATTCAATCTAATAAAACGTTTTAAGGAAAAAAAAAAAAAAGTTTTCTTAGAAGTAATAAATTCATAAATACAATTTGCCAATAGCATGAGCATGAGTGTTCGCGTATAGTATAATTTTTCTATGAATATGTAAAACAATAATAATATTTATTATAGAATAGCATAGATTAGAATTTTCTTAGAGTAATCAAAATTAATTTTGATTCAATTAAGAAAATCTTGTATAAATTACTTATAAGAGAAGCTCGGCTAATGAGCCCTTCGGGGCTTTAAGTGCCGCTTATTTATTTATTTTTTGTATGTATTACCGCATACATCCAATGTGCCCAGCACAGTGCATGTCCTCATTACTACTTCATTGCTACAAATGCAATATAAATGATTTAGCTTATATGAATATTCAAAGCATCGTTTTCCATTAAAGCTATCCTTTTGTTCCATTCGTTTTTTATTTGAAATTTTAACCTTTAATAAAACTTACTTACCATAACTTACTTACTTACTTACCGAAAATAACATGCTTCGCCAGCCATCTCTGTTCTTCGCTAGCCAGTTAGAAATTCTAAGCGCCGTCAGGTTCTCCAGTACTTGATCTTTCCACCGGACGTTAGGTCTTCCTCTTCTGCGTCGTCCTCCAGCGGGTTCCGAATATAACACCTTCTTAGCTGGAGCGTGTTCTTCCATTCGCCCGACATGACCTAGCCATCGCAGCCGCTGTACGAGCTGTACGAAACTCTCGAAAACTCCAAGCATTCTCTCATCCGAGGTGAAAATTGTCCAGGCTTCAGCGCCATATGTTAGGACAGGCATGATGAGCGACTTGTAGAGTGTAGTTTTCGTTCTTCTTCGAGAGGGCTCGACTTATCAATTGCTTACTCAGTCCAAAGTAACACCTGTTAGCAAGAGTTATCGTACGCATGATTTCCAGGCTGACCTCATTACAGTTGTTGATGCTGGTTCCAAGATAGACAAAGTGCCTTACTACTTCAAAAGCGTAGTTGTCAACAGTGACATGCTGTCCAAGGCGCCGGGACTCTTTGTTGGTTGACACTAAATACTTCCTCTTGCCTCGTTCACCGAAGACCCATCCAACTCTTTCCAACTCTGAGAATGCTGCACTGACTGCTCGTGTGTTCATGCCGATTATGTCAGTATCGTCGGCATACGCTAACAGCATGACACTTTTGTTGAAGATAGTGCCATTATCAATTGCTTACTCAGTCCAAAGTAACACCTGTTAGCAAGAGTTATCGTACGCATGATTTCCAGGCTGACCTCATTACAGTTGTTGATGCTGGTTCCAAGATAGACAAAGTGCCTTACTACTTCAAAAGCGTAGTTGTCAACAGTGACATGCTGTCCAAGGCGCCGGGACTCTTTGTTGGTTGACACTAAATACTTCCTCTTGCCTCGTTCACCGAAGACCCATCCAACTCTTTCCAACTCTGAGAATGCTGCACTGACTGCTCGTGTGTTCATGCCGATTATGTCAATATCGTCGGCATACGCTAACAGCATGACACTTTTGTTGAAGATGGTGCCATTATGCCGCAGATCAGCAGCTCGTATTATTTTCTCCATAATAAGATTGAAGAAGTCGCACGATAACGAATCACCTTGTCTGAAACTCAGTACTAAACTGTGCGGAGGGGTCCTTCCAATTATCACTTCACAAAAGAAGTTATGCAGTATCATTCTACAAAGTCGAATGAGCTTTGCAGGAATACCGAACTCAGACATTGTAGCGTAGAGGTAATCCCTTACCGGACTGTCGAAAGCGGCTTTATAATCAACAAATAGGTGGTGTGTGTCGATCTGTTTTTCTTGGGTCTTCTCCAGGATTTGGCGCAGTGTGAAAATCTGATCGATGGTGGATTTACCAGGTCTGAAGCCACACTGATAAGGTCCAATCAGGTTGCTGAGTATATGCTTCAACCTTTCACACAGTACGCTCGATAGAACCTTGTATGCGATGCTCAGGAGACTTATTCCACTGTAGTTGGCGCAAATTGTGGGGTCTCCTTTTTCTATGTACGGGACAGAGAACAATGAGTCTCCAATCATCAGGCGAGCAGCTCATCGCCTCCGGTCTTAAACAACTCGGCAGGCAGGCCATCAGCACGTGCAGCTTTGTTGTTCTTTAGCCTTAAAATGACCGTTTCAACCGCGTCGTAGTCGGGTGGTGGAACATCAACATCATCATCTATAATTGGGATTATCGGGCAATCTACTCCACTGAAGGAATTGTTCGTAGCATCGCCATTCTGTATCGTGAAGAAGTGTTCCCTCCATAGGCTCAGTATACTCTGGACATCTGTAATAAGATTCCCATTTCCATCACGACAAGAAGAGGCTCCAGGATTTAAACCGCCACTCAGGCGCTTGATCTTTTCGAAGAATTTTCGAGTCTCATTCTTGTCGGTACACATCTCTATCTCCTCACACTCTCGTCTTTCTTGTTCTCTTTTCTCCACTGAAGGAATTGTTCGTAGCATCGCCATTCTGTATAGTGAAGAACTGTTCCCTCCATAGGCTCAGTGTACTCTGGACATCTGTAATAAGATTCCCATTTCCATCACGACAAGAAGAGGCTCCAGGATTTAAACCGCCACTCAGGCGCTTGATCTTTTCGAAGAATTTTCGAGTCTCATTCTTGTCGGTACACATCTCTATCTCCTCACACTCTCGTCTTTCTTGTTCTCTTTTCTTGCGCCTGAAAAGACGTCTCTCTGCACTCCTTTTCTCTCTGTACCGCTCCTTAACAGCTCGCGTTGTGCCTGCACGCAGGGTTTTTCTGTAGGCGGCGTCTTTCTCTGCGGTAGCGTCGCGACACTCCTGATCATACCACTTATTCCTCAGAGGCCGGTAATAACCGATTACCTCCTGGGCAGCAGTAGTCATGGAGTGGAATATATGTGTACCGCGCGCATGTATCATCAAGTGGGGGAGTGTTCTGCATAAGTAGATCCTATCGAGTGGCAAATTCATCTGCTGTCTCTGGTGATCGCAGCTTACTGACCTCGAGCTTTCTCTGAGTGGGACTTCTCTTGTTATTTGCGACACATAAATGTGTGCGCACCTTAGCTGCAACAAGGTAGTGATCCGAGTCGATGCTGGCATCACGGAACGATTTCACGTCCATCACACTGGAAGCATGCCTTCCGTCAATCACCACATAATCAATTTGATTTCTTGTACGTTGATCTGGAGACAGCCATGTCGCTTTGTGGAAGTCGAGATGCTGGAATCTGGTACCATCAATTACCATGTTTCGTGCTGCGGCGAAGTCGATCAGCCTCATTCCGTTATCGGAGGTGTTCTGGCTTAATTTTCCGTAAATCGTGGTCCTTTTTACGTTTGCGGGCGTCATCTTCTTTTGGGGGATTTTTGTAAGTGACGGGTCCCACACCCAACGCACAACCTCTAACCGAGGAGATTTTCGCCACTCACTTCAGCTGCCTCCCAGCGGGTGCCAGGAGGACGTTGCCCGGTGGTCGCCACGTGGAGGGCCATCAAATAGTAAGCAGAGCAAGCTACATGACTACCCCTCATTAACAAATAAAGGTATCATCACATAGGGCACAGATCAAACTACATGACAGCTAGTGAGTTGACGAAAACACCACCAGACCACCACCAATAAAACTTAATTATATATAATTTTAGTTTTAGTTTTAATCAAAATAAATTAAATAAATATTTTAACAAAAAATATATACTGTGTGTTGTGATAATGATACTGATATATGTATTGCATGATTATTTTATTGCCATGATTATTACCTACGATCTAATAGTAGTGATGTAACATATATACATGCAAAAAAAGCAAACAGCAGATGAAGAAGAATGTTAAACAAATATTTAAATACAAATATACATTCGCAATTAACACACAAACTATATATAATATTTTTACACAATTGTTTTTGTGGTATAACTGGATTATGTATTTTAACATTAGCACATATTGTATGTATTTAGAAAGCAAAAACAAACAAAACGAAAACATTGCAAGCAAACCAAATCACAATTTCCAATTTCAATTAATATTTAATTTAAAACCAAAAAGTCAAAAAACCATAAAAACAATAATAAAGTAATTAAAATTAGAATTTTCCACGGCATCGCTGAATTCCTCTACGATTCGCAGAAAAGCTCAAAAGAAGTAAGTTTGTAATTTCGTAAGTGAATTTTGTATAAGTCTCAATCTTGGGTTACTCTACTGGATTTGGTTTTGTTAAAAGCCTGCCGACAAATTTTTCTTAGCGCCATTAGCTCGGTCTACCACCAAGATGGTTTCCTTTTTCCTCTGTCTCCTGAGGGGACAGCTTTTGTCTAATGCCTAATTGAGCGTCTGTGAGAGAGATTCCACCTAAGCTTACACAAGTTCCAGTAGCCGACCGATAACTTCGGAAGAGATTCGGAGCTGGAGCCTGTGTAGAGTTAGATGCTAGAGAAAGATCTAGAACCTCCTGACGGTTATTGGTAATAAATTTGGCATGTCGCCACTATTACATAATAAGTTTAGTACTTTGGATGAAATCAAAGAGTGACTCACCCCTACTTCCCCAAGCGATGTGGTGTCCCACCTCCAACTATGTGATCAATGCCTGTCCTGCCTATCTCTCCCACTGCTTTCACCAGTGCTGCAGAAGAGCATTATAGTTGCTCTTTACCATAATGCTGGAACGAGGTCTGGTATCGTTCTGCATATAGTAGAGCTTGTAATCTGTGTTTTTTAAGCCACATACCTGATAATTGATGATTCAAGACTCTTGGATCAGGGCAATATTTACCTCGCCTGAATTCAGGTGGTGGTACAAGTTGGCAGATACCCACTTAGAGTGGTGGAGGTTGAATTGGACGAATCTCATCCTCAATTTCGCGTGCAGCATTGTTTACCACCATTGTGACGTCTACCATTAGATCCTCGTCCGAGTCTAGCAGGTAGTCGTCGTCGTGCCCTTGCTGCTGTAATTGAAAGAAGTCGCCGACCAGTTCGGAATTCCGAGCTGGTGCGACCTCCTAATTCTGGTTCCACTTCGAAATCGGAGGGACCACAGAATCAGATGCTTGCTTATCAGGCTCTCCATCTTGCTTACAGACTTTCAGTGTGATCGACGAAAAGCCATAATTGATCACACCTCCGGCCCTAGCTACAAGTTCCAAGGATTCTTTGTTTATGACCAGGAAAATCTGCGTGTAGTCACCCCTAGGTTCATAAATTTTTACTATCTTGCAATTGTGCGTTGGAAGATGCTCATTGCCTCTTTGAAGAAATTTGAGGACTTTCTGAAGGTCAGAAGGTTCCGCAGGAATTCAAGTCCGTGAACGGGGTCGGATTAGAATTTCTTACCTTGGGATAACGAACTTTCCGTTGGACCAAACCTCTCCGAGTTTGGTCATAGCTAGCTTGTAAAGGAGCATCAGGGGCATGCAGCACATCGGAGTACATTGAACAATTCTCCAGTTAGTAGGGCTATTGCTACCGTCTTTTGCACTCCTGCCTATAGCCGAAACGACCAGGTGATCTTTCCAGACCTGGTTGAAGGCTCTCCTAGGAGGGGGGATTATATAACATAGGCCTCTTAGGGTTCCTTCCAGATTCTTCGAAAGACCTCTGTCGTTTCGGTGTATCCGAGCTTCTTACTCAGTCCTCGGTAAGAAGATTCCATGCCCACTCGAGGCTCCCCTTCTGTTTATCGGTCAGATCGGTCTGAGCTCTTGGGAAGTACTCGGTTTATCCGATTTGGCCAAGGGCGTCCTCGAAAATAGACCCTGCCGGGCCATGTGCCTCACCAAAGAATTCAGTGGTACTGAAAGGATTTTGGAGGTGGTAGCACTTAACCCCTTCGGTGATAAATATTTTATTTTTATTATAATTATTTTACCTAATCAGTAAGTATGTACAATATACCACTAAATCGAGCTTCACCGAATTACTTATAATGACTTACAGCGTGCTACAGATCGTCTTTAGAAGAGTCTGATTCAGTTGTTATATGTACTAAATTCTCTTCAAAAAGCATGTCTTTAACTTCCGTATCAAAAACTTTTCTTTTGCTTATTTCGGTAAGTATTAATCTTGTAACGAGTGAATCCGAAGAAACAAGTAGACGGTGAAATACATCAAGTTTAACCTGCCTTGAAGTTTTTCGGCTATAACGTTCAACATAAATTTTGAAATCCTTATTTCGCCATTTTTAAGCCTCTTCACTTAATTGTCCATTGGTAAAAGAAAATTTGTTACAATTTCATTGCCTTGAATTAAAATTGTGTGCACTGTTGTTGCCATGGATGCCAGGATTAAAGTGTTACATATCATTTTGCAATATTAAGACAGAATTCCTTAAATTTGTTATTTATTTTAAATCCGCTTGGTATTGTTTGCAGAATGATATAAAATTTGTGAATTAACTCCGAGACAGCTCATTATTTTGAAAAATTTTACGAGCCACATTGCCATCATTGCTATTTCCGTAACGTGGTTTGGGGTTATCTACAATTAACGACATCTATGCTTTAAACTCTATTTGTATTGTCTCACTTTCTTCCACCAAACTTTCGTTTTCTTTGTTAATACGCCAATTTTCAGTAGGCAACTTATATGTTATGCTTAACAAGCACTCGAACATTCATATCCATGCATAAAGTTCAAATGTTTCGAATTTTTTTTCCATCTTCAGTTTTTATTGAATCTTTCTTTGACAAAACTAACAATATGTGATCAAATCTTAAAGCTTAAATAATTGTGCTTTCCCAGTGCTCAAAAATCAAAGAATATAAAAAATTATATTCAAATTTAAGTTAGTTGCATAATATCTCTCTTATTCTTGTTGATGGCCTCGGTTAAGTAGTAGGTTCCTTGCGAGCGGGTTTGTGTGATATTCCAACTTCATTAAATAGATTGCGTTGAGACGGGATAGTACATTTTTTACTGATGGTATATTTAAATCTCTGTTATATTGCAGTTTTTGACGTACCATGGTGCTTTTGTGATGGTTCTAAGTACTTGATTGCACCCTTTGCAGTTATTCAGCGTTTGATGGTGATGCACATTTGAATGCCATATGTCCAAATTTATAATTGATTTGTATATCAAGATATTATTCTCCAAACTTAGTTTGGAGTTTTTATTCAACAACCAGTGCAAGGACACTAGTTTGAGTTTTATTTGGACTTTTTTGGCTTCAATATGTTTATTCCATGTGAGTCTTTGGTTTAAATGATGCCAGGAATGCTGTGGAATTATTTGCCCATTATTTTAATAGGCAGGCAAGTACCTCTTCTTAGTGTGAATGTAATATGAACACATTTCGTTTCATTAACGGCAATTTTCCAATACGAAAGCCAGTTACTCAAATGTTTCGAATGATAAATGTTTACTTCTAATAGATATATTAATAATAGATTTTATATAATTAAAATCCTTTGATGTAGCTTTACATAGATAACATTGCATTTTTGATTTGGTTTTCCTTCGTTTGCTAGACTGCTTACCTAATTCATGAAACTCTTTAGCAGGCCTTCCACCATTTGGAGATTGGTACAATTCAAGTTGAGAAACACATTCTAACCAGACGTTTTCTGCTTCATGAAATCTACTTCTGTGTTTGCCGCATTTTTCCCATTTAAAAAGAAATTTCTTTTTAAAAATGCTTTAGCTTACCTTTTCTCGAAATCGATTATTTATTTAACTCTATTAACGGAGAGATACAAAACACGTCCACACGACGTCGTGTCAGTCACCCATAAGAGTGACTGACACTGTTAATAGAGTTAAATAAATAATCGATTTCGGTTTTAAAAACCAAATATATTGCGTAAAGACGCTAAATAAAATCATTTCTGTTTTTTTATTTTTTATTTATAGATAAGTAGAATGAAAAATAAAGTCAAAGAAAAAAAATAATAATAATATAGTGTGCAAACAGTTTTTGTTTTTAATATGAGTGTTCGGCGCTCTCCTCTCCGGCAAAGGCAATCGCCTGTTAATGTGTGTGTAAATCATAATTTGCAATCACCCGCGCAAATCGACCCCCCCCCCCCCCTGATAAGTGCATTATCAAAAAAATCAGTTGATACACACTGCACAAGTGAAAGTAACAGTGCAAATCTCTTGCCTGCATATATTCCTCCACTAGAATTGATCGTAAAGCGAAAAAGAAGTCCCCAAAATTCAACAATAATGCAAAAGCAGAACGCTGCCCCTATTAGTTCGGAAAATATATACTCACTGCTTTCAAGTGATGAAAATATTATCCCCAAGAAAAATTTCAAACCCCCACCCATTTTCTTAAGAGAACGCAACTCAGATAAGTTGATTTCCAGAATAACAAGTCTTATAGGACCAAAGAATTTCCACGTTGTTCCTATTCGCAAAGCCCAAATTGAGGAAACGAAAGTGCAAATCTATTGCGAAACTCATTATCGCAAAGTAATTGCAGAATTTAATACTGGAAAAAAGAATTACTACACATATCAGCTTAAAAGTAGTAAGGGCTTAATCGTTGTACTCAAAGGTGTCGAACCCAACGTTGACATTAACGAAATCAAACTTGCCCTTTAGGAAGAAGGGTTTCAAGCCAAAACAGTATTCAACATTCTCAACAAGAGCAATATACTCAACCGTTATATCGCATTGAGCTTCAGCCTGAAACAAAAACCCTAAAACAAGGTGAAGTACACCCCATATATAAAATTCGATATTTATTGCATCGCAAAATCACAATAGAAGAACCCCATAAGAGAACTGGACCTCCTCAGTGCAGCAACTGCCAAGAATATGGACGTACTAAGACATATTGTACCCTGTCAGATGTTTGTGTGATTTGTGGAGATCTTCATAAATCAAACATATGCCCGAAGTCTAAAGGCGATGCTAGCATGAAAAAATGCAGCAATTGTGGAGATAATCACACCGCAAATTATAGAGGTTGCTCAGTATATACAACCCTAAAGCTAAATTTCTCCGCTAGCAAACAACCTCTAAAACCAGTTGAGCAAATTCAGATAGCCAACTCAAGTAATAGACAAAATCTTGATGCAACACGATGTACCCTCGAACATTTGCTTCAAACAATAATCCAGAATATAAACCAATTCATGAAGTCAATGCAAACAATGATACAAGAAATGATGAAAAATCAATCGATGTTACTCCAAACATTGCTATCCAACCATGAGTCGGTTTAAGATATGCCACTGGAACGCCAACGGCTTAAGCCAACACCGTTTGGAGCTATTTCAATTCCTCGAATCCAACCAGATTGACATAATGATGATATCTGAGACCCATTGCTACCGAATTCCACATTACAAACTACACTACAAATCATCCGAATGGTAAGGCACGCGGAGAAACTGCCATATTGATAGAAAGCAGAATAAAACATAATGTTCTCGAAGATTTCAGTAGAGTCTACTTGCAAGCAACATCTATATGTCTGGAAGAATACATCTCTCAGCTAGTAATATCTGCGATATACTGTACCCCAAGATACAGTATTACCGAACAGCAATATAAAAAATTTTTCTCAACTCTTGGTAGCAAATTCTTGGTTGCTGGCGATTTCAACGCCAAACACACTCACTGGGGCTCCCGCTTAATAACTCCAAAAGGCAGAAGACTATGTTCAATCATCACTAACCACGGCTACGATGTTATTTCAAATGGTCAACCGACATATTGGCCGACGGACAAGAGGAAGATACCCGATCTCATAGACTTTGGAGTCGCCAAAGCTTTTCAGATGGAAAATATCTTCACAGAGTGTAATTATGATCTATCATCTGACCACTCACCCACGGTAATATCTATAAAATCACCAAGCCCCAAGGTAATTGCGTTAGAAAGAAAATAGACTGGTTGAAATTTAAGAAATATATAAATTCCCATCTTCCTCTAAGTACTGTATTAAGAAATGGACACGATGTAGACTGAGCACTCGAAAAATTCAACCAGCTGCTCTCATCAGCTCTCAGCTCAGCCACCTGCACAAGGGTATGCAAGCAATCAAACTATAGCCCATACACCAGCCCATATACCAGCTGACATTGAATTGCTAGTAAGACAGAAAAGAACACTCCGAAGGCAATGGCAGGAATTCAGATCACCGAATCTGAAAACACAGCTACATCACTGTACTCGAAAGTTAAAGCAAGCCATAAAAAATAAAAACAACAAAGAGTTAGAAGAGCACATAGCCAAATTAACACCTGGTGAAGCGTCAGACTACTCTTTGTGGAAATCAGCAAAAAACTCACATCGGCCAATTCTCACTGATTCCCCCATCCGTTTGAGTGACGGGAATTGGGCTAGAAGCAATTGTGAGAAGGGTTAGGCTTTTGGAGACCACCTAAAAAGTGTGTTTACACCCAATCCACCCTCTTCACAGTCCTCATTACCAAAATTAATTTCTCAACCTTGCTCAATAACGCTCAAAATTAAAAAAAGGACATATTCAAAGCAATTTATAAGGATTTAAACCCAAAAAAATTACCTGGTCCAGATAAAATTACCGGTAAAATGATAAAAGAGCTACCTCCGGCTTCAGTAAGTCATCTCATGCACATTTTCAGTGCTATCCTTCGTATTAAACACTATCCCAAATGCTGGAAAAATTCAAAAATTATTATGATAACAAAACTAGGAAAAGACCCTACAAAAGTTGCATCGTACAGATCTATCAGTCTCCTGCCTCTACTCTCTAAAGTATTCGAAAAGCTACTTGTCATGAATATAACTCCATTTATTAAGGGGGGAGTAAGGGATAATTTGAAATAAAAAACACTTTTTTCTCTGATTTTTTACGGAGATACAGCTTAAGCAAATTTATTCAAACTTTTTTTTTAATTATAAAGCATCATCTAGAGAATATTTAGTTAAATTTTCGTAATTGAATATTGAAAAATAAGCCGGTGACAGAGCATTTCCCGAAACGTCTTTTGAAAAATACGTTGTTCGGTGAACACGATAGCTCGGCATAGAATTATCTAAAATCAAAAATGTTGTTAAATTTACTTAAATTATGAGTTAATTCTCACCTTCCCGTTGTTGTTGAGTTATCATTTTCGTTTTTCAACAGTTCGTGGCCTTTGTAAGTAAAAAACGCGATTTCGCGCTAAATTTTCCGCTATTTTTTAGGTGACAAACTACCTTAATATGAAAATAGAAAAATGTAAATAACGGGAGGAGAAGGCATTTTATACCAAGAAAGTATGTTTCGATTTTGAAAAGCAAACTCGTTGTCTTGGAAAATGGAAAAGAAAAAAATCGATTTTCCGAATCTGCTTATACAGCAATATTGTGCTCTCGCTCTAACCCCATAGAAGCTACTAAACTCCTGCAGACTCATGTCGATTCTCTCGAAATCTGGTGAGCAAAATGGCGTATAAAAGTCAATGAATCAAAGAGCGTACATGTAACCTTCACGCTAAGGCCAGATACATGTCCCCCACTTAATATTAATGGACAATCAGTTCCACAATGTTCCTCAACAAAGTACTTGGGTATTCACCTCGACAGAAGGCTGACCTGGAAAAATCACATAGAGGCAATCAATTATGGGGCACCGCATTTCCCTCAAATATCGAAAAATTGCAGCGAATACAATCCAAGTGTCTGCGAATTATTGTAAACGCGCCTTGGTATATGAGGAACGTTAACATCCATCGAGATTTAAATGTACCCACAATTTCTGAGCAATGTCCTGCAGAAGCTACATTCAAAAATTACACAACCATCCGAATCCCCTTGCTAGGCAGTTGTTGCTGAGCACGGGGCATCGACGATTAAAAATAAAAGACACACTAAATATGCTGTGAAATTGCTAAACCTAGCGACTCAACAAATTTTGATGGAACATAGGGAATATCACATAATTTTAGTTAGTTTGTAAGATTTGAATACTTATTGTTAGTTTAATTTAAACTAAATAATTAAAAATTTGTGTAACAATCTGAATACCTTGCTTAGTCAGCAATATAGTGCACTTAAACATATCTTTTCACTAAACATTGTAAATTAATATTTCAATATCAAACATTGACTGGAGTATATTATCGGAAAAAAAAGTTTGCCGGAAGTCAATTTTTAACTGTTGTACTGAACAACTGGTAGCAGTTAGCTATCCATTATTTATACAGGTACTCAATTATGGCTATGCTATTATAATTATTTTTTGTCTATACTCAAATTTCAAAAACTAAGTTTTGAGCACCACCCCCCTAGAGGAGGCCCTAGTGTGAGGCTTTTAGTGGACTTCTATTTACTTTCAGCTTCTTGCAGCTTTCACTTAAATTGAAAGTAAGATTTTACATATTTTATGAATTCAAAAGTACGTAATTTTATAAAAAAAAACTGCATCCAATTGATACTTTTTACGACTTTCGATTTACGGGCAAGGTTTTCGGAAGGTACCTAGGCAAAGTACATTTTGCAATATTATTGTTTTCAAATAAATCTCAAACAATTTATATCTTGTGATCCAGTGATTATCACAGCCCCATATAAAAAATTATTTTTTTAGCGAAATTTATCAAATTCGTTGAACACGCCGATTACAGTTATAAAAAACTAGGTTTTGGAACAATTAGCGATGATAATTAACAAGAGTTCGCTATTGTAAATGAAAAAAGTTAGCCAGACGATAACATTTTGTCACGGACTTAATTGCTATTTTTGTCAAAACTTATTGGAAAAAGTATGCTATGGGCTGGTGTAGATGTAGGTACGATGTGTCACGTGTCCACCTAAATTCAGTCAAAACTTCAATTTCCAAGTGTCCAATTTCAATATATCTGAAGATTATAATTAATTATTTTTTCAATAAGAAGAATCTATTGGCGTTTTCTTTTTTCGAAAAAATGCAACATCTTTCTGCCCTGTCAAATATAAATATGCGTGTTGTTATTTAACTTAAAAATTTGCAACGCATTTTTTTAGATGTTCCTTTTTTAAAAATGTTACTATTAGAAAAATGAATAAGGAATGTTAAATTAACCTACTCGAATAAAAAAAAAAGTAAGTTCTCTATACTAACTTTGAGTTGCTGAAAAAGAAACTTGCCTTCATTTTTTTCTCCAAAGAAGCGTTTTCGAGATGTTCGTGAAAACGTGTTTTTGCACATTTTTAGTTACTTAATTACTTACTTATGTGGCCATAATAACCAAATATCGATTTAGGCCGAAAATAACATGCTTCGCCAGACATCTCTGTTCTTCGCTAGCTGGCACCAGATGGATATTCAAAGCGCGGTCAGGTTCTCCAGTACTTGGTCTTTCCACCGGAGGTTAGGCCTTCCTCTTCTGCATCGTCCTAAAGCGGGTTCCTATGTCAATATCGGCATACAGCTCGTACAGCTCATGGGTGTACCTTATTCGGTACTCGCCACCAACGCAAATAGTTCCAAAGACCTTGCGTAGGACTTTTCTCTCGAAAACTCCAAGCATTCGCTCATCCGTGGTGGAAATTGTCCAGGCTATATGTTAGGACAGGCATGATGAGAAACTTGTAGAGGGTAATTTTCGTTCTTCGAGAGAGGATTTGACTTCTCAATTGCTTACTCAGTCCAAAGTAACACCTGTTAGCAAGAGTTATCCTACGCATGATCTCCAGGCTGACGTCATTAGAGTTGTTGATGCTGGTTCCAAGATAGACAAAGTCCCTTACTACTTCAAAAGCGTAGTTGTCAACAGTGATGTGCTGTCCAAGACGCCAGGACTCTTTGTTTGTTGACACTAGATACTTCGTCTTGCCCTCGTTCACTGTAAGACTCATCCGACGCAACTCTCTTTCCAACTCTGCAATTAACTAACATTTTTAGTTAATGGCAAAAATTTCGAAAACGGTTTGTCTATATAATATGATTTGCACAGCATTCGAAAGTCGTGGTCTTCTTACCGAAACTAGAAAGCCTAAAAATCTAAAATCTAATTTGCCTATCATCACAATGCTTCCCAGCTTCTATATTTCACGTCTCATTCGAGCAAAGTTACACATGAAATATTCGCGAAAAAGTGTTTTACGCGAACATCTCAAAAACGCTTCTTTAGACAAATTAATGTGTGTCATTTTCCTGTTCAGCGGGCCAAACTTAGTTTAGAATACATACTTCTTTAGGTACCTTTTTCGTGTTGAATAATGTAATTTCAGCGCAAAATTTCTTCCTGGAAAAGAAAACCCCATATACTTCATATAAATTTTATAACAATAACATAACACATCATTTATATACATTTATACTAAATACATGTCTATGTACTTCCTCCCTAATCATGATCCGAAAGCATTTGCGTTGTTGGTAAAACATCCCACAAATCTTTCAGCTTATAGCCATCACGTATACATTCCATAGCGAAACCCAATTCTTTGCAATACACCGGCTCACGTGCTGGCCGCCCCGTACCAACTGTCAGACAACCTTCTGCTAAATATGTATTTAATTTTGAATTGATTTCACGTTCCTGACGTTCATCGATCTCTTCGAAATTGTCAATTTTCTGTTTCTCTGTTGGCTTTTTACTCTTGGCAATACGTTGTTGTGCTTCCACAGAGTCATAATATATACCGAAATTAGGACTGGCCGTATAAATTGAATGCAATGATATAAGTTCATTATAAAACTGATTGAGACGTTCCTGAGGATCAATGCGAAAACCTAACACATAACCACCAGCAATTTCAGTGGTTAGTAACACAAGAGCCGGTCCATATTTCGATTCACGAATGCGTATCTGTTTGAATTAATTAATAAATAATGCTATTTTGACGAGAAGCGCCAATTAATTTACAATACATACGTTTGCTATCTGCAAATATGGCAAACTAATGTTAAATGTCTCGTTGGCATCGGCAAACCATACCAAGCGTACATTCGTCACAACAAAGGAGCCCAAATTACCCTGATCACTTGATAAATTCCATACGCCGTTTACATTACTGTGCACTTGCTCGTGTGGCATTATAATCAACTGGCCGGTATGCACAATTGCACCACGCAATTTCAAATCACGGTACAAATACGTACGTTGATATAACCTCAATGGAATACGGGATACTTGATTATGCATACTGTATGTTAGCATGTATGTGCTGACTTACTGATAAATTTCAAAAACGCTAACAAATATAGCTTCATGTTTTCGCGCAACATCACCCGATACATCAGTGAAGAGAAATTCAAAACGTGTACTACTGCCAACTGCCAGAATATAGAGAGCTTGCGTTGTGCCACACATCTTAGAGTTAACAGTTCTTGTATTCGTATTTACAAAGCGCCCAAATCCAATAGCTTAATATAAAGTTAAAGAAAACATTTATCTTATATACATATTTTCACCCGATCCAATACAATATCTTACATAAATTGAATTTCTTATGCGCCAATGAGTACCAAATTAAACGTAAATTAGTTATTAATAAACGTCCCATATCACCAGGATTTCCCTTTGTGTCCTCAATATGATGAATAGTGTCCAATATCATTTCACCATTACGTAAATGTTTTAGGCTTGAACAAGATTTCAAATATAGGCATATACACTATAAAAGCAAATATAGCATATTCACATATAAACATATTACTTACATATTAGTTGTATCAAATTTAATTTCTTTATCCTCCCAGAGTAGATTTTCCATTATACCAAAGTGTGTAATACTAATAGAGAAATATGTCAGCCAGCTTTAGTAATGCATCAGCAAAAATGTACAATGACTCAAGTTATTGTTGTGACCACACATAGGTTGCTAAGTTTCAAGTCATATACAAAATAAAGGCGAAATAGTACCGACTTTTTGACAGATGGCGAAGAAATGGTTTTTCAAGAAAAATATCCGTATACGAAAAAAGCAGAAGTCATTGTCTTGTTATGCATATTTTAGTTTTTGATAGACAAGTTTATTTATATAAGAAATGTATTTTTTGCTTATGTATTTACTAAGCTCAATTAAAATTTACAATGGGGACCGTGGTTTTGTGTAATCGAACAGTTTCAAGTAAATTTTGTTTGATACCGTTTTACAACATTTTGATTTATATTTTTTATGTGAATTTTTTCATATTGCAATTTGTTTAAGTTATTTTATACAAAATAAAATATTACAATATTATTCATCTTATTATTACTTATATTTTTCACAGTTAATTTCAAATTGACAGAATATATATTAATAGTATTACGCTTACATATTTGTTTACTTGTATGTATATTAAAAACATCCTAGGGCAACAAAATGCAATGGATTTGTATTTTGAGTAATTCAAATTTCTGTAATGTGTAAATTACAATAAAATAAACTGCAAAAATTTTTACAAACGAGTTTATACATGAGAATAAATATTAGCAACGCTAATGGAAATGTTTGTAAACTTTATATATATATATATATATATATATGTGTGTGTGTGTGTGTGTGTGTGTGTGTGTGTGTACGTATGTGTATATATATATATATATGTATATATATATATATATGTATATATATATATATATGTATATATATATATATATATGTATATATATATATATATATATATATAAATATATATATATATATATATATATATATATATATATATATATATATATGCTATGTACGTATATATAATGTCCAAATCACCTGCACTTTAAACATGTAAATATTGATGTACAGATTCTTGTTTCATTATGTAGCATCATCTTCAACATTCAATTGTTTTACATGATAATCTGCGGTTCGGGCACGCTGGCGGCAATATTTTTATGTGGCAATACTTGTCCTCCATTAATATAAATCTCATCTTTAATTATAACATCCTCGCCAAGCACAGTAATACCTTCAAGACGTACCCAACGTCCGACTACTGAACGCCAGCCAATTATACACGAATCCAACCATGAGTGAGACTTAACAATAGCACCTTTAAGTATGGTCGATCGTTTAATGCAGACACCATCTTCGATAGTTACATCCGGGCCGATGGTAACGTTCGGTCCAATACGACAACCTTCCCCTATTTTGGCTGTGGGGTCAACAATGACATTACCAACGACTCCAGGTCCATTATAGAGTTTCGGTGATTGTTTCTGACGTAATGAAGTAAGATAAAGGCACATACCTGGAAAAAGTAATTAAACAGAATATTAACTTATATGGCTAAAATGAAAAATTGAGCATAAAACATTAGAATTTCAACCTGTTAAGAAATCCTTCGGTTGTCCAATATCCATCCAAAATCCAATTAATTCCATAGCATATAATTCACCCTCATTGGCCATCGTTGGGAAAATCTCCTTTTCAATGGATGTAGGTTTCACCTCTATTCTATCCAGCACGGATGGATTGAATATGTAAATGCCTGCATTAATTTTATTACTAACAAATTCTTGAGGCTTCTCTATAAAGCTTTTAATGCATCCATATTCATCATATAGCACCACACCATATTTGGAAGGCTCATCTACTTTTGTGACAACAATTGTGCCTTCCTTACCGTGACTTCTATGAAATTGCTCAAGTTGTTTAAATGGAAAGTCACAAATTACATCAGAATTAAGTACAAAAAATGGATCGTTACTGGCGCTAAGTATTTGCTTTGCCAGCGCCAAAGGACCAGCTGTGCCAAGTGGTTCAGTCTCATGTGAGAATATCAATTCTACACCCAATTTTTCTGCTTCTACTTTCAGCTCTTGCTCCATTTGCTCAGCACGATAAGATACAGCAAGTATAACCTATTCGAGGTGTGATCACAAAAGAATGAGATATGCATCTAAAATATAGTAATAGTGATATGTATGTAAATACCTGTGTGCAACCAGCATTTACAAGTGCTTCCAATTGATGCAACAAAATTGGCTTATTGGCGAATTCCACCAGTGGTTTTGGTGTACTTAACGTTAAAGGACGTAAACGAGTCCCATAGCCACCGACCAATATCAATGCACGAGTACCTTTCTTACAGGTTGTAGTCGCACCACCACACATTGCAAGAATGGCAAAAATACGAAAGCCAAGAACGTATAATAACAATATGCGATCGTTACGAATCAATCGCAATCGACTGGTTGTCTATATAGGCCGCTCCCTATCTCGTTTTAGTAAACATGCACTAGTCTTGCTGGTGTGGCAGTTACTATAGCAATCAATTGATAACAATTTTTGGTCTAAAATTTTCCGTCGATCTTTTCGACCCGCTTTTTTCTTATGTTTATTGTTTTGCTACGGCTAATTTATTTAGAAGCCTCTCGCTTTCTTTTTATCTGACACCACTTCACGTACTTTTAATATTATGTCGTTTTTTTCAGATCCCAGTAAACAAATTTTAATGCATCTGTTGTAGTTTTGTTTTATTGTCTTACTATACTTTTAATTGCAATTGCTTTTATTCTTAGCCAAAGCATCTCCTTTTCCAACACTTAAATGACATTTCTGATTTCATTTCTCTTTGACATTTGACAAAGTGATTGCAGAGCAGGGTTGTGAAAGGTTAATTTTTTCTATGATATATTGTATCTGTTACGCTCTTCTACATAGTTAAAAATTATTAGCTTTCATGTCATTTGAGTGCCAGTTACAAAGAAAAAAATTCTTTGCCCAGATATGTTCTAATAGTTTTAATATTTGTCAATACTTGTCTGGGCATTTTTATCTTGATAAAAGTTTATGAAAGATGTCGTTAAGTAAGTATGTTTGCTGCACTCAAGCGCTTAAAAACTCAAAAAGACTAACAAGAAAAGTTTGTTTATGTTTGCCATTTTAACTATTTTTCCATTTGTAACTATTCTCAATATAACTGAAGCAAACAAAATGGGCGAAGGCCAACATTTTGCAATCAATTTGAAGATGCAACATTGGAATCGGTAGAAATTAGATTTTCAATGGATCTGATGTTTCTGTTTCTAGTTGGCATACCCGTGGCATTGGTCGACGTATGAAACTGGCGGCTTAAAACTTCAAGGCACTACTGACTGTTTCGGCAAATATATTCCTTGGTGACATGACTAGGGCACGTCTCTCCATCACATATATCGTCTATGAATGCCTCTATTTTTATTTTTTTCGACGAACTCTTCCGAGTTACCGCTAGATGACATAAGCGCTCAATATCGGAAGCGAATTCTTGAAGGAAAAAGAAATACGCGACTACGATAAAGCAAGATTCTGGAGTGTTGCTGCAGAGTATAAATAGGGCCAGTTGTTGACAAAATCAATCAATTGAGTTGATTGTAAATAGAGTTGATTAAATAAGTTGTAGCTGTTATATAGTTGTACAAAATAAGTGTAGCAGTTATTATTAACAGAATCCAGTAATCGAACAAGGTTGGTTCAAATAGAATTAAACGTTCACAAAATCAAAACGTAACAATTGGTGTCAGAAGTGAGATTCTGTAAAGATGGTGAAAATTTACCAACTAAATGTGGACCAGCTTAAAAAGCTGTTGGTAGAGATAAATCTATTGTCATCAGGTGCAAAAGTGGAACTGCTGGTGAGGCTAAGGGTATTAATGTAGGTGAACATGAGTTCTTTGAGGGAACCCAGAAAAATGCAGTCGTGCACGCTGAGGAAGAAAGCAAGATAGATTCGAGTGGTCAACTCATGGATTTCATGAAAACCATGATGCAATAGCTACAAGAAAGTTCGTCTCGCCAAGAGGGCGTTATTAGTGAACTGCGTATGGAAATTTAAGAAGGTTCGTCTCACCAAGAGGGCGTTATTAGTGAATTAGTATTGTTAAAATGCAACCATGTTTGCCTCACGTATGCTAAAGATAAAAGTTGGCCATCTTCTATACCTTGCGTTGAAGGACACGGAGTGATTGGGACACTTCATACAAATTCATGTATTTCAACTCAGCTGTCAGTTGTGTATGACGGATTGGCGTATATAAAATATTTTATGGACTTCGGCTATGTGGCTGGGTTCCAAATGTACTATTACAAAGATAGTATACAATTTAACTCCGGTAATTGAGCTGATCAAAATAAAAATTAACAGCGACTCTGTTGATGATGCGCGATTTGCAGTTTTCCTGCGTTAATTTTACTTTTATGATGGACTTTGAAATTTCATTCATTGCTAATATTTTGTGATTTGGCGATATAGAATTCCACACTTTTTACTTGTGTTCTGCAACTGACGTTTTAGAAGGAAACCTTGATATTGGCATATGACAAATAGTGTTCACATCATTACGAAAAAATATATTCTTGTACACTTGCAAAGCAACCCTACTCTATCGGCTAAGAGCAAATCGTCAAAATCAATTGAGTTTTATTTTGAGTGCGAGTGCAGACGGTTGAATTGGTCTTGCACATTGACATTGTTGAATTCATTAAAATTTATACATTATATTATTGTTAGATATTAAATAAAAACATAACAAAGGTAAGTTTATATCATGGCATTGAAGTGTCGTTAAAATTAGTAGTGAATATACGATGTTTTCTCTTGTGCGTTGATTGAAGCTCCCACATCTTTGCTTATTTCATCATCGTTGCTGCAGCAGCAGTCGACGGTCGTACCGAGAAGGGCAAACGAACAGAAAACAAAATGTCTACATTTTGTCTGAATATATAAATTCGTTTCAGCACCATATAAATGAATTGAATTGATTTGATCAGAAAAGCGAAAACATAGATTTATTAAAATCTCTTCATGTAATGTAATGTGATCGTAGAACAATTCGAGAAGCAAGTAAAAAAAACGGCGAAGTTTTTAAAAAATGACAAAATATTGATTTTTCACTCATTGATAGACTTGAGTGTGATGTGGGTATGTAGAGTAAGTTGTTGCGCAGACATAGAGAAAACTCAAACCGATTGTGGATTTCATTGTCAGGATTCAATCCATGGACATATTAAAATTTTAAACGTAAAGTAATTATCATAAGGCAGTTCCATATATTTTGTAATTATTTTCCTCGTAAAAAGTTAGACGACCTCCACTTGTGCTTTAAGTGTATAAATATTCTTACTTTTTGTTCTGCACTTCCACAATTTTTCTGTACCGACTATAATATGTACTTTATTTGATTAATTCGGTTGCTCTAGGTTTTTCTGTTTTAATTCTATCCGTGAGTTACTGCTACGTGCATTTATTTTACTTGCCGTAAGTAATGCATACATATGTATATAGTTATTGGAGTTATACATAGATGGTTGGTCATTTGTTAATAATTTTATGGTTGAATTGGCAAGTATTACTGATATTTTTACAGTACTTATTCTAGTAAAATAACGAATGTGTAAATCTCATACAGCCATGAGGCTTCTGTCAAACATTTTTTAAAATTATTGGCCGAGAAGTTTTGTACTAATATATCGCTAAATATATTTTATGTCGCAGTGTTGACTTTCGTCTCTAATCCTTCTCAAAATAATACCTACATAGAATTAAGAGCAAATGCTTTACAATAATAATGCAAGATATTAGAAACGTTCAATTGTAACTATGCAACATATGAGATATTCTACATTTCACTTTTTATCGAATTGGATTGTGTCAAATGGACCATAATTCAATCTACAATATTTCAAGTGATATACCTACAATATGGATTACTCCGTTTAGATTTTAGACATACCTATTTCATTGTTTTGCTTTTTTTCCTATACCATCAAAATATTAAGATCAACATATTTGTCCCCTATCAAAATTGAACACATAAAATTTAAAACAAAACACGTGTCATATATAAACTAAACATTGATGTACACTTTTCACTACAAAAACCAAGATACTCGTATTTTTCAAAGCTACCTAATTAAAAAAACAGGATGAGTCTTATTTGAGGTTCATAGGTTTCCGATATCAGTTGAATCAGTTAAGGGTCAGTTTTTCAGTGCGAGTTTACTCTGTCAAAAATATAACACATAAAACAGCACTTCAGGATTAAATTATAAGATCTAATTCTTAGTTCTATTACTGTGCTAAAGATGGGCGTTGTAAGTTCACTTTTGATATTTTTATCCATGTTTGTAAGGGCATTTATAATTTTTATTCGTATTTTTTCGGTTTTCAGCGTTGTTTTTATATATCGGCACTCATTCTACTTTCAATGTTTTTTCCCTAAAAGAAGCAGTACTACAGTCGACACTGCTGGCTGTGAAAGATATTTGCGTTTAGAACCAACACTGAAAACAACATTGCATGAATATCTTTGGCAAGAATTACTTGTGATACATTTGTTCTTTGAAGCAAATGTATGGTAGTGGTGGTGGTGCTGATCATGGTAATATTTATCTTTACAGATTTGTATCTGACGACTGGTTATTTCTTTGTCTGACTAACTAACTGGATGGCATATGATAGTTATATTCTTTTTTGCTCTTCTACGCCTCTTAATCTTTTTTCCCAGAATGCTCCACTACGCACTGACAACATCTTTCGCATTCGTTTACGCTGATAAATAAGCGCTTTTAAGGTGGACCAGAATAACTGAACGTTTTACCCTTAGCGTTTTCTTTCCTTTCCGCTTAGGATAATTGTACATCAAAAAATGTATGCCACAAATGTTAGGCGTCAGTTACTCGAGACGTAACGTATGACGATTATATATATATATATATATATATATATATATATATATATATATATATATGTGTGTGTGTGTGTGTGTGTGTGTGTGTGTGTGTGTGTGTGTGTGTGTGTGTGTGTGGCACATATAAGCCAAGAAGGGCTCTTTGGCAAAGCTTCTCTTCCATTGCTGTTGTGCGTGTTAAGTTTTTTGTACAGCATTAGAAGGGACCTACTTATTTTAGCAGGTTCCGAACGACACAACCCTTGCGACATCACTTTTTCTGAGCTTTGTCACAGAGTTCTTTTAGAAGCTTTTTCATGTCAAGTTGTCACTGTCGGAAGAATTGCCAATTGTTTGCCGACAGGTGGGTACCGTTCGAAAGAAAAATATTTTCGATATTAAATATGATATGCATGAGCCGGGGATTGAACCACGACCTACAGATCAGAAGGCCAATACACTAACCACTGCGCCACGGCACCACGCCTATTAACAATAGTGCTGTTTTTTTTTTACTTTGCAACACTATAACTCAGGTCGCTTAAAATTTAAGCTAGTTCAATTGAACAATTGAACTCGCTTAAAATAGGTAATATCGCTTGCTTTCCTTGTTGCTTTGCATGCTGATTTCGGCAAATCAGCTCATGTTTTTAAGTTTATGTCTCGAGTAACCGACGCTTAAATATAGACACTAAAATAAAAAGATGATTTAGTGCATTTGTATAGAAGCTCTACAACCGAAGTCCGAAAAGTGTGAAAAGCCTGAAAGTTGCTATATTTCGAACTTGTTTCAGGCTTTTCAGACGTCGTCTGACAGTTGACTCCTTCAAACATCAGGGTTGAAATTTTAGTGTACAATAGTGATACTAGAAAGATAATTTGGTACTATCGTTTAATTTTAATTATAAATACGTACGAAATCCATAAAATCGATTAATTCTTTAACGCCTCCAAATCTTTATCCATTTTTATAAAATGTGATAATCTTAAGATGTCACTTCAGAAAAAGGTGTCAGTTATCCTGGTCTACCTTGTATACATACCATAATCTTTTTTCGTTTAGTTCTCAAGCCTTGTTCTTCCTTTTCCTCGACTGTTATTTTTTGCTTCTATCTCGTTGTATGGACGGCGGCACATGAATTATGCCTTGCAAAGAATCGAAGAGAAACAACTTGAATGTTTTTTGTTTTTCTTTTCTTTCTTTTTTCATTTTACGTGGAGAGAAGCAAAAATTTATACACAACAATAACATCCAGGAAAAGACATACACATTTAAAAATGAAATTTCGCGCTGTGATGAAGGATCCGCAATATATGCGCGAATTTCACAACATCACACTGACACTATCCAAACTTAGCAAAGAGTGTGTAATGAGTATATCGGAGAATAAAATAAATTTCATCGCAAATGAAGAATTTGGTTCGACCGCTCCACTGGTTTGGATCGATATCGATGCATCCTTATACTTTCCCGAGTATACCGTTGTGGGATCCAATAAAAATAGCCGTGATGTTCAAACTATAATGCTTACTATCTCATCTAAGCATTTAGGACGTGCACTGGCGATGCTCCGTAATAATGCTCTCTATTGCAAATTCAAGCTGACCAACATCGATATTCCTACTCTTAATATTGCATCGGAAGTTTTTTCTCAGATATTGGAGAAATCACGACAAATCACACACGATATTCCGGTAAAAGTTATAGCATGCTATGATTGGTCAGCCTACGCACTGCCTGAAGTGCCCTCTACTAAGTTGGTGCTGAATGTACCATCAATTCGTCTAATGCGTGGTCTCATTGATAAACTGAAAAATATTTCTCCCACAATCACTTTTTGTGCTACATCTGCCGGTGTGATGAGTATTGTGGCCGAAACGGAAATGGCAACCATAACAGCACGCTACAGAAATCTTGAAGTGCGTGCAATCAATCCTAGTGCATGCGATAAAACGCGTGAACATATGGAGGCATCATGCTCAGTTGATTGCAAGAAGTGTGCAATCTTCCTCTCATCATTACATGTTCCAACTTTGGAAATGTTATGCGGCATTGACGATGGTCATCTAATTCACATGGAAGTCAATGTGCGGCAAGGCATTGTCATACACTCGATTCTATCGGCAGTCTGCGTATGAAGTCGCCTTTCATTTATCATTATATTGGCATTTCAGAATTTCACCAAAACTACGCTATTGCAACAGCGCAATTTTCTTCATCGAAAGCAGCAATGAATAAAATTGAAACTTGATTTACAGTACATGCGAGTAGATCACATTGCTTGTTGTTTATTTGCCTATTAGATTTTATTTGTTTGAATAACTTGTTATGGAGGTACAAAAAAAGAAACCATAGGAAGCAATAGACAAAGGATGAACTGTCACAAGAAAGCAATGTCGAACAAAAGGGTTGCACTATTACAACAATAACAAAAATATATCTTTATTTCGTATTCCCGAAGAAATATATTTGTATGTAGTCATATTTTGAATAACTTTAACTTAAATATACTATCCACCGACGTATAGCCCGTACGTACTTGCTGTACGTAATAAAGAGCTGCATGAATATATTTGTTTACCTTTCAAAACACTCTTTTAACATTAGAATAGAATCTCCCTTTCATGTTCTAAGCAAATATGAATTATTGTAGAATGAATAAAATAGAAATAGAATGGAATGGAGCGAATATTTTTTATTCATAGAATGAAGAGCATATCAACATTTGGAAATGGATGTAAAGTATTTGAGAATACTCCAAACATTAATTTTGCTTTTCTATAGCTACGTTCTTTTGCACGAGAGTTGCAAAAAAACACTCGCTTATTTATCGAATAGCATACAAAGCAACAACAAAAATAAGCGATCTCGCTTATTTCAAGCGAGTTCAATTGAACTCGCAGATTTTTTAAGCGACCTGAGTTATAGGGTTGCAAAGTAAAAACAACAGCACTATTGTGAAAAGTTACTGGAATGTACCAGGGAAATTTCAACTACACGTCAAATTATTATAAATATAAACTAAAATAAGCAGAATAAAGCAAGTACAAATAAAAATTTTATTTAAATAAACGAATATATATTAATAGCCGCATTCTTTTGGAAGCGAGTTGCATAAGAATACCAACTCGCTTATAATTTCCCTTTAGTTACTTAGCGACGCTGGTGGTATATATGGTTGATTGTGAAATTTATAAACGAAATCAAAATAAAAAAGAATCAATTTTGTAACTCGCGTGCAAAGAACGCAGCTAATGTTGCCATGTATCACACTTATCATTTTCATCAGCAAATTTCATATAGATGTTCGAAACTAAAAAAAAAATAATATACGCGAAGTATATTTTAATAAATAACTATGCACGGTAATAGTGTTGATTAATTTAAAAAAATTGAAAGTTTCTTAGTTTATTTCTTATTTATTTATACAAATCTAATCTGGCATAGAAAGCGATCAGCTGACACAGTTAAACGGAAAAAATCAAATTGGTTTTGATTCTCTCCGCTACGGGCAACGGCTTCGTCACATCGTGCGGCGGGGAGTTTTCGTTAACACAACAATCCCATAAGATAGATGCTGCTGACACGGTCTTCGGTTTTACGTCGGTGGGTAGTTGAACCATTATTGTAACTGCGTTATATAACATGGCAGGAGAGTTGGTAATCTTTATACGTAAATATTTGCACCACAGTCGGCTTGACTGTATAATTGGTAGTTGGGCAGAAGAGCGCTAGATATAATCACATACATCTAATACGGTGCTCGCAAATATAAATAATATAGTGTTGCGGGTATTGTTGTGGGTCAAACCACTAAACCAACCTCAACTGAAAGTATTTAATTTCAATTGAACATCCCATTGAACCTATCAAATTTTAACCCATTACCAAGAACATTTGTCAGCGATGTGATGTAACACTGGTCAAGATGCGAGAGAAATGACAAAATGGTGAACAAATTGAATAATGAATAAAGCAACCATTGGATCGGTGTGACGTCACACACAGCTGATTTTATCAAATTCAGTGAAAGCCGATTAGCGGTAATATTAGTGCTACCTTAGTATTCTGTCATCCTGGATAACAAGCTGACTTGGAATAGTCACGTTGATGATAAGATCCAGAAAAGCAAGAGGGTATTGCATCAGTGTAAGAGAGTGTGCGATCTCATGTGGGGAATTACTCGGAGAGCAATGCACTGGATCTACACACCGATGGTAAGGCCCGTAATAACGTATGCTATTGTGGTCTAGTGGCCTAAGGTCACCCGAAAGACCGCAAAAGCAAGTTAGATAAGGCGCAAAGAATGACTTGTATTGGGATTACCGGAGTTATCCGGACGACCCCGGTAGAAGCATTGGAGATCTTTCTGAGCTGCTTCCGTTAGACTTGCATATTATGAAGTCGGCGGCATTAACAGCATTACGTCTGAAGACAACCAATAATTGGTATGAATTCGGCAAGGAGATAGGGCACAGGAGCATTCTTTCACTGGTATATAGCAGTGTAAAGGAGGCGCAAATGCCAATGTATCAAGTACAAATCCTTGGTCTAATCCATGCACTAAAAAATCTATTGGACGGAAAAATAGAAGGTAATAAAATCTTGCTAGCACTCGACAACTAAGCGGTGATCAGGCGATTGCAACAACCTACGGAATTTTCTAAGTTGATTTTCGATTGTATTCAGAGACTTAACGGGTGTACTCGCAGTAATGTGATTACTCTTTTGTGGGTGAAGGGACACATTGGTATAGAGCAAAATGAAGCTGCAGACGCCTTGGCTAGACAAGGATCTAAAGTTGAATATTATGGGCACATACTTTAATAAATCGACCAATGTTGCACGTGGCACCATCATGCCACCATTCAAAGGTCTTGCAGCAAATGTTGACACACTTTAGTGAATAGAAAGTTGTTGCGAATGGCTTTTTGTCGTGGACAGTGACACTCCAATTTCATCGTGTTTGAAGAAGTGTGGCTCTTATGCCTCCGACCAACAAACTGCACCAACTGCATTTTTTGATGTGAATCAATAGTTGATGTCATCTGTGGATTAATGCTTGTTCACAAAGCCACTGGCCCAGAAATGAGCATCATCACTGAATACAATTTGACAAAACAGTGAATCGATTTAACAATTACTGAAGTCATGTCGAAATATATAGTTCGTTGGTTTAAATTCTTTTGAATCTTGTAAGTTAAGATTCTTGCGCAAAATCTTCCATAAAGTCTATTGACACATGCCAAGTTCTTGAGCACGATGACGAATTGATGAATTTTGACGCCATAACGTCGGCAATATTTTCTTCAGTGATACTCGACGTAATCTCGTTTGTGGATGAACGTTCAAAAGAGTAATGTTGCAACTAGCCACCGACGTAAAAACGTAGAACGTGTCAGCTGACACGACCTATCTTATGGGAATGTCGTGTTAACAAAAACTCACCACCGTATGACGGTGACGTAGACGTTGCTCGGAGCGGAGAAAATCAATGCAATTTTGTATGTTCTTACGTACGGGCGGTACGTACGTACGCTACGTCGGTGGCAACATAATGCTGCAACTAGCCACCGACGTAAAAACGTAGAACGTGTCAGCTGACACGACCTATCTTATGGGAACGTCGTGTTAACGAAAACTCACCACCGTATGACGGTGACGTAGACGTTGCTCGTAGCGGAGAGAATCAATGCAATTTTGTATGTTCTTACGTACGGGCGGTACGTACGTACGCTACGTCGGTGGCTAGTTCACGTTCTGTGAGGAATGTGTTCCATGCACTTCGCTCAACTTATGGTCAACATAATCGGCCTACAGAGCGTACTATTCGCAACACCATCACCCATCTTGAGACCCAGCATTCATTATTGGATAATATTCGATCGAATAGACCACGTCCAGCACGTAGTGAAGAAAATATAGCGGCCGTAGCTGAGAATGTACACGAAGACCGTGGAGAGTCGATTCGGCGCCGTTCGCAGCAACTCGAACTGACGTATGGAAATTTTGTTCAGCGATGAGGCCCATTTCTGGCTCAATGGGTATGTAAACAAGCAAAATTCCCGCATTTGGGACGAAGAGCAACCTGAAGAGATTCAACAGCTGCCACTTCATCCAGAAAAAACAACGGTTTGGTATGGTTTGTGGGCCGGTGGAATCATCGGTCCATATTTCTTCAAAAATGATGCCGGTGAGAACGTAACCGTCAATGGCGACCGTTATCGTGCCATGATATCCGACTATTTGATGCCTGAAATTGAAGCTTGTGGTCTCGGCGACATTTGGTTTCAACAAGACTGTGCCACTTCCCACACATCGCATCAATCAATGGATTTATTGAGAGAACACTTCGGTGAGCAGATAATTTCACGTTTTGAGCCGGTCGATTGGCCACCAAGATCGTGTGATATTACACCGTTAGACTTTTTCCTGTGGGGATATGTAAAGTCTAAAGTTTATGCGGACAAACCCGCTTCGATTCAGGCCTTGGAGCAAAACATCACGCGTGTCATTCGCCAGTTACCAGTCTAAATGCTCGAACGAGTCATCGAAAATTGGACTCAACGGATGGACCATCTGAGACGTAGCCGCGGCCAACATTTGAAAGACATAATCTTCAAAAAATAAATGCCAAAGAATGTTCTTTGAAATGATAATAAACATTCCCCATTCAATTTGAATTTTCTGTGAAAAAAATTACTTTGGTGTAAAGTGGCAATCCTATAAAACATATGCTTACTAAACGGCGAGTATTATGCTAATTTGTTGCAGCGTTTAAGTGAAGAAATTAAAGAAAAAAAAACCGCATTTGGCTAAAAAGAAAGTGATGTTTTATCAAAACAATGCACCAGTTCACACATCCGCTATTGCTACGGCCAAAATCAATGAGTTAAAGCTCGAATTTCTTCAGCACGCACCTTATTTGCAAGATTTAGCTCCTTCGGATTATTTCCAAATTTGAAGAAATGGCTTGGTAGTAGAAGATTTGCAAACAATAAAGAGGTGGAGTCTGCGGTAGATGACTATTTCACTGAACTAGACAGTTCGTACTATAAACAGGGTATAGAAGCTATAGAATATCGATGGGAAAAATGTATATAGCTAAGAGGAGATTATGTTGAGAAATAAAGAAAAATTTTTCAAAATTTGTTGTTTTCTTGGTTAGATCTGCTAGTTCTGGGACCGCCCTCGTATTTACGACAAATTCCGCAGAATTGCTTCTTTTTTGTTTTTATTTCATTTACAAATTTCACGAACATCTATATATACCACCAGCGTTGCTAAGTAACTAAAGGAAATTGTAAGCACGAAATTATATGCGAGTTGGTGTTCTTTTGCAACTCGCTTACAAAAGAATGCAGCTTAAGTTAGTTGATATTTCGCAGCGCTCATCTAAGTTGAATTTTTTCTTTGCGATGTATCGTATGAGTTAGTATACATTAGTAACTTCTTATTTAAAATTATTTGTATTTGTTATCTGTTCATTTGGTATTGAATTCGAATCCCGGTGGCGACATATTTAATAGCATAGAGAGTAATTTACCCTTGCGACAGTAGAAGATTGCCATTAAACAACAAAACAACACGATTTTGACGCTGTATTGACTTATAGTGAAAACATAATTGACGCGCGACTTTTATTATATGCAACTGATAATGGGTTTTTTAAAAAAACTAACAAGACAAAAGAAAAATAGGTTTATTTTTTAGAGCGAACTGTCGCTGAACAAACAAACATGATTTTATTTTTGATTGATTAACAATTATTACCACTTAGTCTAATTTACAAATATATTTAATTGCTGATTAAGGTATTTATCCAAACTATATCGATTCCTTCAATTATTGCATGTTATTATTTTCTTTTTTTATGTATTTAGCTTTAGTTTCTTTTCCTTTTTTATACTCTATATTAAACTCCTAGTGTTAACACACATCTTTGATGTCTCGGCGATATATCTTTTTCTTTATATTTTTAATGTAAAAACTTTTGGTTGGTGATCGGTTACAATTTTAAATTTTCTGCCGTACAGATATGGTCTAAAGTAATTCACGATCCATATGATCGCTAAAAATTCTTTGTCTGTTGCTGAGTAATTTGTTTCATGATTGATCAATGTTCGTGATGCGAAACACACTGGATGTCCGTGTGATATAAATGCATCTATTGTATATTTTAATACATCTGCAGTTGATGTAAATTCTTTTTCAAAGATGGGGTATCGTAAAATTGGATGGATATGAACTTATCAATTGCTTAAGTTTTTCGAGAGCTTCTATATATGTGGGTTCTTTTGTGTATTTTTCACTCCCTTTTTTAAATATTTTGTAATTGGTTGCGCTACCTTGGCATAATCTTTTACAAATATAGGATCCTCTTATGTTCGATTTGTTTTTCTGTTTTTTGTAGTTCTTATTTTTCTATTACTTGAATCTTGTTCGGATTAGATTTCATGACCTCTTTTGTTAATGTGACCTAAAAATTCAGTTTCCTTTAGAAATTTACACTTGTCTACTTGTATTTTTTTTTTCTTCTAAAACTCTAAAAATGTCGTTAATTTCCTTTATGTGTTCTTGTAATATGGTACTAAAAATCAGTATATCATATAAATATACTGCACATGTTTTATTAATAAAATCTCGCAAAATTTCATTCATCAGACGTTGAAATGTTGCGGGTGCGATTTTAAACCAAATTTCGTTCTGAGGTGAAACGAATACCGTTTTGTTCCTATTTTCCTCTTTAATCGTAATTTCCTTTAAAATCCTTTTACTAGATCTATTGTAGTAAAATATCGGGCACGTCCTAATTTATCTAATATTGAGTCGATATTTATCGTCAATTGTCACTTCATTTAAATTTCTATAGTATATTCCTGTTCTATATTTTCTTTTTCCCGAATTATCCAATTTCTTTGGGATTACTATTACTGGGCTAGAATATCTAGAATTACTTTTTGAAATAATACCTTGTTTGTCCATTTCTTTTATTTGTCTACGAACCTCCTCTTCGTGATGTGGTCGATACCTGTAAAGTTTGGAATTTATTTGCTCGTTTGTGGTAGTTTTAATTTCGAGTTGTATTTCCGTAGTACTTGTTAATATTTCGCCTCCTTTAAATAATAATTTTATGTATGTTTTATGTATGTGGGTGCCGTAGCTCAGTGGTTAGTGTGTTCGCCTTCTGATCTGTAGGTCGTGGTTCAATCCCCGGCTGATGCATAACAAATTTAACATCGATAAGATTTTTCTTTCGAACGGTACCCACCTGTCGGCAAGCAATTGGCAATTCTTCCGACAGTAACAACTTGCCATGGAAAAGCTTCTTAAAGAACTCTGTGACAAAGCTCAGAAAAAGTGATGTCACAAGTGTTCTGCCGTTCGGAACCGGCTAAAATAAGTAGGTCCCTTCTAATATTGTCCAAAATTTAAAACGCACAACAGTAATGGAAGAGAAGTTCGGCCAATGAGCCCTTTGGGGCTTTATGTGCCACATATTTATTTATTTTATTTATGTTTTTAAAAACTGTGTCATTTCTTTATACTGTTCTGCATTTAAATATTCTAACGCATTTCTTTTATCTTGTGATATGTTGTTTCTAGCGTGCAAATTTCTTTGAAATTAAAGGGGTTATTTAAGAGTGTTGTTTATTTTTATTTAATGTTGTACTTCCATCCACGAGATTGATCATGGTGTTTAAATGTCATTGCATATTCTACCATTGCATATTCAATGGTGTTGCTTTCCACTTTATATATGCATTGCTGGGCAAATTAAATTCTATTGGCGCTCTCGTATGCACTTCGTAACTAATTTCCTTGCTATTTACTGTACTAATTATAATTTCATTTTTAATTGGTATTTTGGGAAATTCGTTAAGCTCTGAATTTATTGAACTTATGTTCGCTCCTGTATTTATTAACGCATTGTATTTTTTATTTCCGATTGTTATTAATATTCTTAATAATCCTTCCGAGGCTACTCTATAAAAAAATTGAATTATTGACTTCTCTATGATATTCAGATCCTCTATTAATTTGCCTGGTTGACTGCAAGCGATTTTGGCTACAATGCTGACTAGGGTGTCCTGCAATGTATTATTTATTACGATCTGCTTCAATATTATCTTTTTCCATTGACTCTCCTCGTTCTTGTCTTATTTGTCTCGTATTGCTGCTTCCAAAGAATTGTTGGCACCTTCTACTTTCACCTGAGTTGTCCCTATTTTCTCTATTACACGTAAAAATTTTGATAATTTCTTCTCATTTGTCATAAATTATTTTCTCTGTTCCTATTTGGTGTTTAAATTTTGGTAATTTTGTCTCATTTGTCCTGAATTATTTTCTCTGTTTCTATTTGGTGGAAAGTTTTGGTAATTTTGTCTCATATGTCCTGAATTATTTTTTCTGTTATAATCATAGGAATATTTTTCATTTTATCCTTTGTCATAATGACCTCTATTTTGTTTAAAATGTCCGTCCGTTCTTCTAAATTCTGTCCGATTACAATTATCTTCGAATCGTCTTTTAGTCATTATTTGTATTATTGAATATAAGTCATGTTCTCCGTAGATTTTATATAGCAATGTTCCTTGCGTCATTTCTTTTAAAGTATTCGCTAATAAACTGTCTCCTCTATAATATACTTTAATTTTATCTGCCTTATATTTATTATTTTTCATTTCTATTGCTAATTCACCCACCGTATTAGCTTTCAAATTACATATTTTTCTATATATTTCGTGGGGCTCTACATCAGGTTTATATCGGAGTTTGATCGCTTTTTTAATCTGATTCCAATTATCCGGTTGTAGTATATTTATGATAACATTTTTTGCTTCTTGGATTATCCTATAACATATCGCTCTGGTGGCTTCTCTTTTTATATTTTCTTCCTGAATTGTTGACATAGATACTACACGCAGCTCATGAACAAGTTGATTGTAATTTCTCCTGCTCCAGTGAACGTCGGTAGGTGGTTGATGTTCTTCATTATTTTTTGTAGACTTGTGTCGTCCGTTACTCGCTTTTGTTGTCATTCTACGTATGTGTTTCTTAGTTGTTCAAGCTGCTGCTCCCTTCTGGCAAGTTCTACCAGTTGCATAGCGGGAACTTGTGCTTGAATTGAATTATTGACTTCTCTATGATATTCAGATCCTCTATTAATTTGCCTGGTTGACTGCAAGCGATTTTGGCTACAATGCTGACTAGGGTGTCCTGCAATGTATTATTTATTACGATCTGCTTCAATATTATCTTTTTCCATTGACTCTCCTCGTTCTTGTCTTATTTGTCTCGTATTGCTGCTTCCAAAGAATTGTTGGTACCTTCTACTTTCACCTGAGTTGTCCCTATTTTCTCTATTACACGTAAAAATTTTGATAATTTCTTCTCATTTGTCATAAATTATTTTCTCTGTTCCTATTTGGTGTTTAAATTTTGGTAATTTTGTCTCATTTGTCCTGAATTATTTTCTCTGTTTCTATTTGGTGGAAAGTTTTGGTAATTTTGTCCCATATGTCCTGAATTATTTTTTCTGTTATAATCATAGGAATATTTTTCATTTTATCCTTTGTCATAATGACCTCTATTTTGTTTAAAATGTCCGTCCGTTCTTCTAAATTCTGTCCGATTACAATTATCTTCGAATCGTCTTTTAGTCATTATTTGTATTATTGAATATAAGTCATGTTCTCCGTAGATTTTATATAGCAATGTTCCTTGCGTCATTTCTTTTAAAGTATTCGCTAATAAACTGTCTCCTCTATAATATACTTTAATTTTATCTGCCTTATATTTATTATTTTTCATTTCTATTGCTAATTCACCCACCGTATTAGCTTTCAAATTACATATTTTTCTATATATTTCGTGGGGCTCTACATCAGGTTTATATCGGAGTTTGATCGCTTTTTTAATCTGATTCCAATTATCCGGTTGTAGTATATTTATGATAACATTTTTTGCTTCTTGGATTATCCTATAACATATCGCTCTGGTGGCTTCTCTTTTTATATTTTCTTCCTGAATTGTTGACATAGATACTACACGCAGCTCATGAACAAGTTGATTGTAATTTCTCCTGCTCCAGTGAACGTCGGTAGGTGGTTGATGTTCTTCATTATTTTTTGTAGACTTGTGTCGTCCGTTACTCGCTTTTGTTGTCATTCTACGTATGTGTTTCTTAGTTGTTCAAGCTGCTGCTCCCTTCTGGCAAGTTCTACCAGTTGCATAGCGGGAACTTGTGCTTGATCTTGCTCCATCCTTCTCTTGTCGTATTCTATTGGCCTCTTGGTCGTTATTTTACTGTTTTCCCGTTTCATTATAGGTCTGTATCACTTACTACTGATTTGATTATTTGTTTTCCAGTTGATTGTGCTGTTTTACGCCTTTAATATACATATATAGGTCGTTATACACTTTTTACTTTTATTAATTTATACCATGAAGGGTCCCGTCTCTTCTGAGTTGGCTACGGATTCGAAAGATTTTATTTTAGGTGTTAGTGTTTTTTATATTCACTATACTTTTCCGTACGTTCGTATCACTATCCTTTCATTTTGAAAGAATTACCGACTGCGCCATTTTTATTATATGCAACTGATAAAGGGTTATTAAAAAAGTAACAAGACAAAAGAAAAAGAGATTTATTTTTTACAGGGAACTGTCGCTGAAGGTGTGCAATAACGAACTGATTTTTTTTTGATTGTTTAACAATTATTACATTTACAAATATACATATGTACTTGTTGATTAAGGTATTTATTCAAACTATTATGTATTTAGCTTTAACAGAAATGCATATTGTTTTACAATTTGTCTTTATTAATTTCTTCGATAAATTCATAATCGGGTTGCATAATAGGGTGCTTTTATGTAGCTTTTAGTGTACGTAGGTTAGGTTAGGTTATGTGGCTGCCCTCTCTCTGTGAGGACACACTTAGGCCAGAAAGACCCATTGTGATACCACCGAGCTTCCCTTTCAATACTGTTGTGCGCGTTAAATTTAGACAGCAATAGAAGGGACCTACTTATATTAGCCGGTTCCGAACGGTAGAACCCTTGTGACATCACTTTAACTTAGTTTTTATTACAGAGCTCTTTTAAGAAGCATTTGTGGCAAACTGTTACTTCCGGAAAAATTTCCAAATCTTGTCGGCAGGTGGTTACCGTTCGAAAGAAAAATCTTTACGATATTAAATTTTTTTATGCTTCAGCCGGTGATTGACCTACGTAACTAGCGTCTTTCAGTCGCACTGACTGGTATAGGATTTTCCATATTTTAGAACAAGCCAGAAGGAAAAGCTTTTATGTCAGCGAGATATGATATATGATGAATCGATTCTGTTACACGCAGCGTGCCGCTTCATTATACCCTGCATAATGTAATATGCAATATATATTAATTTCGGTCAGATGTTTGTAACCACTTGAAGGAATCACCGGAGCTATATAAAAGTATATATATTCGTGATCAGCGTCGCTTAAATTTTCGATTTAACAATGTCCGTCCGTCACCTGGTTGGTTTTCACGATAACTTGAGCAAATATTGAGCTATTGTGACGAAATTTGGCGTAAGTAACCTATGATCCAAGAGTACGGAGGGGATTGATATTGGGCATGATCGGTCAATAGCCACGCCCACACCAAGCATTCAAAGCGACTAACCTCGGAATTTGCAAAATTTTTAACTTGCTATAACTCACTTAATATACCATTTGAGACAAAAATATTTAGCACATAGCGTTATGTTATAGTACTACATAACTTTGCCAAAAATGGGCGAGCTACGCCTACTTTTTATTGTAGCTGCCATACAAAGTGTCTATACTTTTTTTAAATTGAAGCAGCTGTAACTTCTGCAATCCTCCGGCTAGAATAACTATAAAGAACACTTAGATTAATATGATAGTCGTAAATAATATGGCCAAAAACCGGCGTGCCACGCCCACTTCTTAATGGGGCTACCATACAAAGTTGCGAAAATTGAAAAAAAAAAATTTAGCCGCTATAACTTACGAACTATTCAACGTAGGACAACCAACTTTAAGGTGTGGATAAATAAGGAAAAGATAATTAGATTTATAAGAATAGAGCAAACCACGCCCACTACTAGGCTTTGGAATTATCTTAAAAACCCCTTAAAACACCTAGAACTTACAAATTACTTCGTCAAATTCAACCATATTTTAGGCGTAGATTAGTATTATAAGCAAAAATTGTTCCTCATAAAACTGGTGAACCACGCCTACTTCTTAATGTAGCTCCCATACAATATAGTGGAAATAAAAGAAAAAGATGGATATTCGAGCAAACTTTTTATATATATACCTACATATGCAGGGTATAATTTGGTCGGTCCAAACTGACTGTAAGGTAATTTTTTGTATTTTGCTGTGTACTTTGCTCTTGCGTATTTTAAAGAAGCTGTGTTAGTGGCTGTTGTTTTACAAGTGCATTTTGCTGTTTCAATATGTACGCTTTCTGCTCGGCGTGAGATTAGGTCGAGCGTCAATTATATTTACGCCATTATACGCCGAAACCAAGGAAGACTTTCTAATTTCTTTACCAACTATTCTTACACCATGTTTAGATGAGCTTAAAGCACAATTTGGGTTATCATTTATACAGGGTGATTTTTTGGCAACACTTGTTTTGTCAGTTTTGCTGTTTTCGTGTAGCATGTAACTGTCAAACATGTTCAGTTTGATCTATAATTTAACCATGAATCGACTTACAAACGAACAACGCTTGCAGATTATTGAATTTTATGATCAAAATTTATGCTCGGTTCATTCATTCATTCATTTTATGGTCAGTTTGGGCGGTCTTCTGAGGCGGCTATTCGGAATCTTCTGACTAAATTTCGCACCAAATTTACAGTATTGGACATTAAACCACCTATACGCATACGTAGAGTGTGGACAGGGGAAATAATCGCAGCTGTATCCGCCAGTGTTGTTGATGACCGTGAATTATCGATTTATTCGTGAGATACTGGCCGATATGTTGGAGAGAGTATGTCAAAATTAGACCCAGTTCTAACGACTCAAATAAAGATTTCATACATTTTTCTAAATTTTATGTTTTTTTTTAAATAAAATCCAAAGAAAATCACCCTGTACATTCTTTTTGATATACATCCTTGCGCTGTTTTGTTGTGAAATTGGTTCTGTTCACAACACTTGCATGTAGTTAAATCTTAGTAAGCCAGAATGTGAGCGCTCACAGTGAACCACCGGCAGGTGGTTACCATTCGAAAGAAAAATCTTATCGATATTAAATTTGTTATGCATCAGCCGGGGATTGAACCACCACCTACATATCAGAAGGCGAACACACTAACCACTGAGCTACGGCACCCACGCATTGCATATACATATTTATAAATATATGCACTTACTATATAACATATGAGGTGTTTCAGAATATTATTTATCATTTTTATAATATTAAATTTGATAAAATTTCAGTAATTTTGGCAAAGAAGGAAGGCATAAAGGCATAGTTTTATCGAACAATAATAACAGAAATACCACGACAATTTAACAGCTTAAAATCAGTACTGGAAAAAGTATCTGAATAAATCACTATAGTTGATATCTTACTCAAATAAAATAAATCTGGCAACATCTGTTGAACTTCCGTAACGAATACAATTATGCGAGGTATTCGTTTTGTGTTCCTTATTTATTTTAATTCTTTTTTTAGTTTTGGTGCTCATGTTTGGATAGAGAACTCACTCCAAATACTCTGCACAAAACACACAATAATGTATACTCACCCTCAAATCAAGCCAACGACGAGTGATTACGCTCGTGTTGTTACTGTTATCGTTCTTGCAAATTTATATTGTGAAAAAACTTAAAACCTGATTTTATTCTTCATGTGGTTGGTTAATTGACCGTCATCCTTTATTTTGGTTGTTGTTTTCATTATTTCTTGGCATTTGTTTACTTGGATACTTTTGTCTTAAAGGTCCGTTGGCTCGTTTTAAATTGTTTATATTTGAATTCTATTTGTAATATATGTTTTAAAAACTTACTTTTTAAAATCCAATCTATTTTCATATTAATACGAACACTAGCGCACATCGCCTCGTAGAGAATCAAACATACCAAGAAAAAGAATGCAAAAGAATACACTCGCAAATAACTTCCCTTTTACTTGAATATAATTTCCCTTTAGTTACTTAGCAACGCTGGTGGTATTTATGGTTGTTCGTAAAATTTATAAACGAAATAAAGAGAAATAAGGAGCAATTCTGTGGAATCTGTGCTAAATATTTTCGTATATTCGCTTTATTTTGCTTATTTTTGTTTATATATACAATGATTTGACGTGTTGTTGAAATTTCTCAAGCATATTCCAGTAGCCTATTCACAATAGTGCTGTTTTTTTTTAATTTACAACACTATAACTCCGGTTGTTTAAAATATAAGCGAGTTGAATTGAACTCGGTTAAAATAGGCGATGTCGCTTATTTTTGTTGTTGCTTTGCATGCATTTCGGCCAATAAGCAAGTGTTCTTTTGTAACTCGCGTGCAAAAGAACGCGCCATACATGTTTTTTACGTTTGCACTAAACTTAAAGAAATATTTTTTGTTCGCATTTAGTGTTGCCATTGGGTGGGTGCCGTAGCTCAGTGGTTAGTGTGTTCGCCTTCTGATCTGTAGGTCGTGGTTCAATACCCGGCTGATGCATAACAAATTTTATATCGAAAAGATTTTTCTTTCGAATAGTACCCACCTGTCGGCAAGCAATTGGCAATTCTTCCGACAGTAACAACTTGCCATGAAAAAGCTTCTAAAAAGAACTCTGTGACAAAGCTCAGAAAAAGTGATGTCACAAGTGTTCTGCCGTTCGGAACCGGCTAAAATAAGTAGGTCCATTCTAATACTGTCCAAAATTTAAGACGCACAACAGTAATAGAAGAGAAGCTCGGCCAATGAGCCCTTTGGGGCTTTAAGTGCCACATATTTATTTTTTATTTTATTTTATTGGTTTCAAAAATTTTATTCCACTTTATTACCAAACTAAACGTACTCTTAAATCATTTGGAGAAAATTTGTTTCTAATTCAGTTCTAAGTTCGTAAATATAAGAAAATGACATTGGGATAATTTTGTTGTTTTTAAATGACGTCATGAAAATGTTACCATGCAGATACCAACTAAGTGACATTTATTTGTATTTGCTTATAACATTTCTGTAGGGAACCACTAAATAAATGTAACCATTAACGTGTTATGTGTAGACCCTGACCGTGAGATTTATTTAGTAGCTCAGTGGTTAGTGTGTTCGCCTTCTGATCTGTAGGTCGTGGTTCTGTTCAAAATTTAACACGCACAACAGTAATAGAAGAGAAGCTCGACCAATGAGCCCTTTGGGGCTTTAAGTGCCACATACTAATTTTTTAATTAATTTTCACATATTAACACATATTATGGCATCCTGTATACTAAAGGTAGCTGATTTTTTTAAAACATATTTAATTCGATTTATAAAGGGTTATCCATTTTGCGGTTTCAAAAGTAAATGTAAATAAAACACATATAAAATATTTTTTATCATGATATTTCTTTTTTATTATAAAGTTTGAACGTTGACATTATGTGTGAAATACTACACCATTTAAATGACCACCACGCGAATTGTTGCAAGCATCGATTCTTTTGAGGTAATTTTCGACCACTTTTTGACACATATTGGGCGGTATCTCAGCCATAACGTGACGAATGTTGGTTTTTAGTTCGCTCGAGTTGTGTGGCATGTGGCACCGTCTTGTTGAAACCACATATTCTCTAAGTCGTATTCTTCAATAGCAGGCAAAAAAAAGTCGGTTATCATATGACCATAATGCTCCGAATTGACGGTGACAGTCGTTCCATCGTCGTTTTCGAAGAAGTAAGGTCCAATCACACCTCCGGACCAAAGAGCGCACCAAGCAGTGACTTTTTGTGGATGTAGTGGCTTCTCTTCAATTACTTGAGGATTCTCAGAACTCCAAATACGACAATTTTGTTTGTTAACATACCCACCGAGTGAGAAATGTGCTTCGTCGCTGAAGAAAATTTTGTTCGAAAAATCGCCGTCCACCGCCTGTTGTTCAAGCACCCATTCGACGTAGCTACGACGTTGTGAAGGGTCAGCTGGCGTCAGTTGTGTGAGCTGGATTTTATATGGATGTAGGTGTAGATCCAAATGCAAAATACGCCGTAATGTGCCGTAAGACAGTCCTAATTCCTGAGAACGACGAGGAATCGACACGTTTCGGGTCTTCGGCAACACTTTCACTTACAGCAGCGATATTTTCGGTGGTACGAGCGAAACGATGATGCACAGGCCTTACAATATCTGTAACCGATCCAGTCTCTTCATATTTCGAAAAAGTTGTGTGTTTGAAATCAATTCATAATAGGGAGAGCTTCATTGTATAGAAGTTCACTATGGAGAAGTTCGACTGTACAATTATTTTGAAATTATATATGTCGCGATGCGATATTGAGTGGGAAATTATTCACGGAATCAAAGTTTACTTTTTTCTTCGATCAAAATCAAAATGATTGTGATTGAAATTAGTAGGTATACTTATGCATGAATCATGTATGTATGGTATATATGTCTGAACGTGCGCATTAAAATTTAAATAATTTCTTTTTACTGAAATTTATCTGTTCTAATTATGATTATGAAATTGAACGAACTTTATACCTACATACGTCTTATGCTGCAACTAGCCACCGACGTAAAAACGCAGAACATGCCAGCTGACACGACCTATCTTATGGGAACGTCGTGTTAACGAAAACTCACCACCGTATGACGGTGACGTATACGTTGCTCGTAGCGGAGAGAATCAACAGCAATTAGATTTTTAACGTAAAAACGTGTCAGCTGATTGCTATATATGTTTACAGGGTTACCAGCTTAGACTTTTATAAATGAATAAAATATTAACTAAAAAAGTTTAGTTTTTTTTAATTAATCAAAACTATCATCGTGGTTAGTTATTTATTAAAATATACTTCACGTATATTAATTTTGTTTTTAGTTTCTAACATATATATTATGAAATTTGATCATGAAAATGGTAAGTGTGATGCATTACTATCACCATCAATTTCTGTCGTCTATCACTCTCGATATGAGAAAATCTACAAGAAGTACGTGAAATGAAAACTATCAGAAACTTGTAAATTGACATTCACCGTTCGTAATTGACAGCTGGATTTATTTGTTCGCCAAGACTTTTCATGTTGAAAACTGTTAACAATTCCGGATTACCGAGTTAATTCGCATTGTGAATTTTTCTCGATCCATTTTACAAAATATTAGGTATGTTCGCTAATAAAAAACTTTCAACAATTGTTAACAGTTTTCAACATGAAAAGCGTTGGCGAACAAATAAATCCAGATGTCAGATGTGAATGTCAATTTACAAGTTTCCGATAGTTTTCAGTTCACGTACTTCTTGTAGATTTTCTCATATCGAGAGTGACAGATGACAGAAATTGACAGTGGTAGTAATGTAAGTGAGTAGACCTAATAAAACAGCAATATCAATCCCATTCTTGCTAGGCTTAAAAATATGATGAATTTATTCAATCCAATAATTCTCTTGAACTCTGAAATACTGGAAATATGATATTATTTACTACCATGAAAAGCATAGCAGAATTGGAACAAAACCCATTATATTATTATGAAGGTATACACGTTCCAATTCATTATACAACCGCTAACTCTGCCCACAAAAATTAAAATGTTTTAATCTTCATGCAACCGTTGGACCAACATCAAAGTTGGTTGTACAACCGTATTATACATGATACAACCGTTTATCCAATATGCCCATGTTGAACCAACGGTTGGTGCGTGTATACTCTGCATAAGTGAACGAAAGTGAAATGGACGAAATTGTCTCGCTCTAACACATGGAAAATCCTATAGCAGTCAGCAGTCAGCGCGACAAAGCCGCGCGCCAATTGTATATATATATATATATATATATATATATATTTATATTTATTTATTTATATATATATATATATATTTATTTATATATATATATATATATATATATATATATATATATTTATATATATATATATATATATATATATATTTATATATATATATATATATATATATATATATATATATATATATATATATATATTGTTACGTTTTTATTCTGTGAGCGTTTAATTCTATTTGAATTACCTTGTTCGATCACTGGATTCTGTTAATAATAACTGCAACACTTATTTTATACAACTATATACAGCAACAATTTATTTAATAAACACTATTTACAATCAACTCTGTTTATAATCAACTATTTACAATAACACTCTAATGTACAGTGGCTCCCAGCTTATTTCGTACAGTGACAGTTTAAAAATTGCTGCAGTCGTAATTCCTAATATAGCAAAAATTTGAACAAAATATAAATGCCATTTTAGAAAGGAAGGTTTGTTTTTTATTTTCCAAAATTTACTTTTTCAAAATTTTAGTGTTTGACACTATAAAAAAATAAAATAAGAAAAAAATAGGAAAATTCATGTCACAGCTTATTTCGTACAGTCTCTTTAAGTTCAAACTAAAAACAAAGTAAGTTGATTTTAATATTTAGTTGACATCCCTTAACGTTAATGACAGCCTGGAGTCTATTTGGCATTGAATCCACCAATTTTTGAGTGATGTCTGGTGTGATTTTTTTCCATTCTTCCATCAGTACCTTCTTTAGGTCTTGCTTATTAGAAATCTTGTGTGTTCTTATTTTATTGTCCAAAATAGACCAAAGATTTTCAATCACATTCATGTCAGGTGACTGTGGTGATGGAGACATCAAGTGTGGGCAGTTCCAAATAAGCCAAGATTGCACAATCCCAGATTTATGTTTTGGGTCATTATCTTGGTAGTACCGAAATTCTTCCCGCAAACCCAGTTTGTCTGCACTTTGAAGTAAATTGTTTTTCAGAATCTCGAGGTACTTCATTTTGTCCATTGTTTCCTCAATAAAAACCAATTCACCTACTCCGGCTGCTGACATACAGGCCCAAACCATCACGCCACCGCCACCATGCTTCACTGTGGGCTTAAGGTTCTCCTTGTTTAGCTCGGTATTCGCTTTACGCCAAACATATGACATTCCGTCCGAGCCAAAAATATTAAACTTAGACTCATCCGCGAAAATAACGGTATTCCAGAACGCAGGAGTATTAATAATATGCTCTTTGGCGAAGTCAAGTCGGCGTTGTATATTCATTTTCGAAATGAATGGTTTCTTTCGGGCTACTCGACCGTTCAAGTCATGATTGCGCAGCACACGTCGGACAGTTTCAGCACTGGATGATTTTCCTATTTCACGCTGAACCTCTGCAGCCAACTTCGGAGCGGATAACTTTGGATTTTTCTTAATTTTTCGTACAATATAACGCTCGTCTGAAGCGTTGAAAATCTTATTAGGTGCTTCTCTGCCCTTGTTCTCCAACCGATTTTCGCGAACGAAGCGTTGAATGATGTATTGGACAGTTGAGGCACTTAAATTTGTCATTTCAGCAATTTTTCGCACACTCTGACCTTTCCTAAAATGGTTAATTACCAGTTTACGCTGTTCCATCGTTGTACGACGACCCATAACGCTAAATGTTTAATTTACAGCACTTTAACTATTTAAAATAATAATAATAAAAATTGTTATAATAGTTAAAAGGGTCCAAAAACTCATACCATTCAAAAAAACTTTGTAACTGCGCGGCAGAATGAAACTTACTTACATTGAAGTTTGTGTACGAAATAAGATGTGAGCTGAAAATCAGCTGATCAATAGTTTTTCTCTCTTGCATGACAAAAAGAACAATTTTTGGGGTTCCCCGTTTTCTTATTAGGTTTACTAAACACATACATAGACATCTACATTCAAAACTTATTGATAAGTTTTTTAGTTTCGATGTTACAGCCATGTACATAAAAATATATACACTGTACGAAATAAGCTGTGAGCCACTGTACTTGCAACTTTTGCCTCTGTATCAATGTTTTCGCAATCTTTGCTATAATCTCATATTGTCCTTCCCAATGAGTCTGTAGTTTAGGGGACAGGCCTTTCTTTCGTTGTGGATTATGAAGCATTACAAGCTCTCCTTCATAGAACCCTTTCGAATTTGCTTTCAAGTCATACCTGGCCTTCATCTTATCGCTTATCATCTGCGACCGCTCTCTGATGAACTGGTGTACTTCATCCAACTGTTCCCGCTTTTCGCTAGTATAATTACCTTCGGTTGATCTCGTTGGTGTTACGACTCCAAATTTTAAATCAGCTGGCAGTCTTAACTCGTTTCCAAAAATTGCCATTGCCGGTGTAGTAGCCGTCGTATCATGTTGTGCGCATCTATATGCCATGAGGAACATTGGTATATGTACATCCCAGTCTCTTTGGCATTTATCTACGACTTTTCTCAAATATTCCTCCAAGGTACGGTTAAATCGTTCTACCATGCCATCAGATTGTGGATGCAAAGGTGTTGTACGAGTTTTGTATATACCCAGCATACGGCATATCTCTTGGAATACAACTGATTCGAAATTTCGACCTTGGTCTGAGTGTAATTCCATCGGTACACCAAAACGAGTAATCCATTGGTTGACGAATACATCCGCAAAGGTACTAGCTTCTTGATTTGGAATGGGGTATACTTCAGGCCATTTACTGAAGTAATCTATAACCACCAGAACATACTTGTTTCCTGCGTTGCTTATTGGAAATGGTCCAGCTATGTCCATAGCAATTCGCTCGAATGGAGCACCCACGGTGTATTGGTGCATCTTACCTCGACTTTTCTTAGTGGGACCTTTGGCCATTGCACATTGCTTACACTTCCGAATCCAATCAGCGACATGGTCATGACATCCAACCCATTAAAATCGTTTCTTTATTTTCTCGACGGTTTTGGTGATTCCCAAATGCCCTCCACTGGAGGCATTGTGATACTCAGCTATCACTTCATTTATTCTTGCCTTGGGTACCACTAGCAGATCATAAGTGATTTTTCCATCTTCACTTTCCCATGTTCGGAATAAACATCCGTCTCGTAAGTGCAGGCTTTGCCACTGCGCCCAGTATGCCTTTGCCATTGGACTCTCATTAGCCATTTCTTGCCAATCTGGACGTATGCCCTGCTCCTTGTATTCCATAATCTTTACGAGATCTGGGTCGTTCCGCTGATCTTCTTGCACTCGTTCGGTGGTCCATGTCTCCTCCGGCAATATATTTGTAAGTCGTACGTCGACAATGTGCTCCTTGCTTTCCACTCGGGAACAATGTTTACATTCCATTTTGCAAGGACGACGAGATAGAGCATCCGCGTTGCCGTGATGTCCTCCTTTACGATGTTCGATGGTAAAATGATAACTCTGCAGCCTTTCAATCCAGCGCGCCAATTGTCCTGGGTTTTTAAATTGTAATAACCACCTTAGCGCTGCGTGGTCAGTTCGTAGATGAAATGACTGACCGTACAAGTATTTATGGAAATACTTTACACATTCCAGTATTGCGAGCAACTCTCTTCGAGTGACACAGTAGTTTCTTTCTGGCTTCGACAGGATTTTACTGTAGTATGCTATTACTTTTCCTTGCCCATCTATGATCTGAGAGAGCACACCACCTATTCCATAGCCACTCGCATCTGTGTCTAACACAAACTTTTGACCAGGTACTGGATACGCTAATACTGGTGCTGAACAGAGTTTTTCTTTCAGTTGTTTGAATGCTTTCTGTTGGTCTTCGCCCTATACAAATGGTTTGTTCTTTCTTGTTAACTCATGCAGACTGCTGGCGATGTTTGCAAATCCAGGAACAAATCGTCTATAGTAGGTACATAATCCTAGGAAGCTTCTTAACTCGTGAAGTTTCGATGGAATAGGCCATTCTTGTACTGCTGCTACTTTCTCCTCGTCGGTATGTACCCCGTCTGTTGTTACTTTATGACCAAGATATTCAACTTCTCGCCTGAAGAGTGAACACTTTTTCATATTCAGTTTAAGCCCTGCTGATTGTATACGCTCAAATACTTCTTTCAACTTTTCCAGGTGGTCGTTAAAATCTTTTCCCATCACAATAATGTCATCGAGGTACACCAAGCACGTTTTCCAGTGTAGTCCTCTGAGTACACGCTCCATCAAACGTTCGAAAGTAGTTGGTGCATTGCATAAACCAAATGGCATGACTGTAAATTGCCATAGACAATCGCTGTTTTCTCTTTGTCTTCCTTACCAAGTTCCACTTGCCAGTAGCCACTTTGCAAATCAAGAGTTGAGAACCACTTCGCACCAGATAGTGTGTCCAGAGTGTCATCGATTCTTGGCAGTGGATAGCTGTCTTTTTTCGTAATATCATTTAGCTTTCTGTAATCCACACAGAATCGAGTACTTCCATCCTTCTTCTTTACCAGCACAACTGGTGAACTCCATGGACTCGCTGATGGTTCAATAACACCTTGTTTCTGCATATCGGAAATCAGCTTAATGGCTTCGTCTCTTTTGGCCAATGGAACTCGTCGTGGTGTTTGACGAATTGGTCTAGAATCACCGGTGTCAATGTGATGCTTCACGATTGTTGTTCGTCCTCCAGTTTTTCCATTTGAAGAAAAGATTGAACTGTACTTCTCCAATAGTTGTAAAGCCTTTTCTTTTTGCTGGTTGGTAAGCACACCTGCCCATTCTTCCATCTGTGCTTTTATTTCCGCTCTGACAGTTCCTGATCTTCCACTTTTTATCGACGAACCCTTTTCGCAGTCTACTATGGCAGTAACTTCCTGGCAATGACCAATCACCATTCCTTTCTTCACAACTGTAGATGTATTAGTTGGATTTAATATTCGCATAGGTACTATTCCATTTTCTTTAGGTTCCACTAACGTCCTACCAAGTATGATGTTTCTATTTTGTATTTCTTTATCTGCTTCTACTAACCACAACTTGCCTGTTCCATCATCCACATTTATTTGTGCCCAAATCACCGCTTCTGATTTTGCTGGAACCTCTTGGCGTTGACATGCCAGTACTCGTTTGATGTTTCCACTCCGCTTGTAACCGATGTTCAATGGTAATTTGACATTTGCATAACGTAGTATCCGTTGATTTAAATCTAACGTAAATCCGTTGTCAATCATAAAATCAACACCAATTATTACGTCATCGATGATGTCGGCCACAATGAATTCATGTTCCCATGTGCAATTTCCAATAGATACTCGTTTCTTTATCTTGCCCAGAATTTGTGCATCCTCACCCGTTGCTGTACGCAAATTTATTCCCATTAAAGGCTCAAACCTCTTTACCAAATCGCTCTTGATTATAGAATGTGATGCACCAGTGTCCAGAGTTAACATGAATTCCATATTGTCCAATTTTCCATCAATAGTCAAGCTGCTTGGCACACGCTGTAGTTGTGAAATGTGAATGATGGGGCAACCCACTGTTGGAGTCAGTTCACGCCCCGCTGAACTGACTCGATTTAGTTTAACGATGGATTTGTGTTAGTGGAGCGATCGCTATCCACCTTATTCTCCTTCTTTTGTCTTCCTGGAGAATTCGATCTTGATCGCTTTAGTCGTAGACGGCAGTCACGCGCCATGTGTCCTGGTTTGTCGCAAATAAAGCACTTACCAGTAAATTTGATTTCGCGTCGACCTGTTGTTCTTGCTTCAGGCTGCACTACAGATTTGAATGCCTGACACACTGCTTCAACCAGATCTGCTGTTTCTGTTTCTAGTTGGCGTACCCGTGGCATTGGTCGACACATCAAACTGGCGGCTTCAAACGTCAAGGCACTACTGACTGTTTCGGCATAAGTATTCCTTGGTGACATGACTAGGGCACGCTTTGTCTCTCCATCACGTATGCCATCTATAAATGCCTCTATTTTTATTTTTTCGACGAACTCTTCCTAATTACCGGAGAACGCTAGATGACATAAGCGCTCAATATCGGAAGCGAATTCCTGAAGGCTCTCATTACTCCGTTGCACTCGCGATCTCAATTCCACTCGATGTAATTGACTCTTGTATTCATTTCCATATTTCCGCTGGAGTGTGTCCATCAGTGATTGGTAGCTACCACGATCTTTCTCTGGAATCATCTGTAACACTTCGGAAGCGTTACCTTTTAATGCGACTATTAAAGCAGCAGTCTTGTCGCTATCATCCCATTGATTCTTCGAAGCTGTTGTCACGAATTGAAGCTTAAAGATATTGAATGGCGTGCTTCCGTCAAATGTTGGTGGCTTTAGTTTAATTGTAGTTGACTCTCTTATCACTGATGTGGTTGCTCCACTTATTTTTATTTTATTAAGTTCGCGCTCTAATTTCTCAAGCTTTTCTTCCAAGTCATCATGTCTGTCTACATGTTCCTTCAGCTTGTCATCCAAATCATCCACATGTTCTTTCAGCTTTGTGACTTTGTCATTAATAGCTCCGGAAATTTCCTGAAATCTAATCTCAATTCCCTTTTGTAGTTTTCCGATGACATGTTCTTGACGAGCCGAATGTTCTTGAAGCTTGGAGTCAATTGTTTTCTGGAATTCTCCCATAGCGTTTTCTTGACGTACCGAATGTTCTTGAAACTTGGAGTCAATGCGAGACGCATTTTCTTGTAGCTTCGCATTAATTCCTTGCAGTTGTTGCTGCTGTTGTTGCATCATGGATTTCATGAGTTCCATTGAATTACCTTGCTCGATCACTGGATTCTGTTAATAATAACTGCAACACTTATTTTATAGAACTATATACAGCAACAATTTATTTAATAAACACTATTTACAATCAACTCTGTTTATAATCAACTATTTACAATAACACTCTAATGTACTTGCAACTTTTGCCTCTGTATCAATGTTTTCGCAATCACGTTCGGAATTAGATTGATTCTCTCTTCTCAACACTGGCTCTATTTATACTCTGTTGGCAACACCCCAGAATCTTCCTTTATCGAGATTCTTCTCTTTCTTTCTCGTTGGCTTGTTCTGGTTATTACTTATTTCTTTTTGTTGACATTCGCCAATAGTGTCAGTCCAATAGTGATGAGTTACCAACTATCGATACTCGTTACAATATATATATATATATATATATATATATATATATATATATATATATATATATACAGTGGCTCCCAGCTTATTTCGTACAGTGACAGTTTAAAAATTGCTGCAGTCGTAATTCCTAATATAGCAAAAATTTGAACAAAATATAAATGCCATTTTAGAAAGGAAGGTTTGTTTTTTATTTTCCAAAATTTACTTTTTCAAAATTTTAGTGTTTGACACTAT
>OY978526.1:56745812-56748312 GCA_963854835.1 Megamerina dolium | reverse complement strand
TAAGTATCAGTTCAAACGATTGTAGGACTGTGTTCAGTGGAAAAAAATCGATACAGAAATCGAAAATCCTAAATTCTAAGACGAATTGATTTTTAGATCACTTTAAATGTTTATTAGTACGCAATAATTTCGAATTGCAAAACGCAATGACAAAGCAACAAATTATATTTGAAAATAATTTTGCTTGGTGTTTGGTTGCAAGAGTTTTATGTTTTTTCATCCGAAATCGGATCTGACATAAATTTGATTAAAATATTCCATTGAAATATAAAGGCTATGTAACCTCATATGAAAAGGGTCGATTTTTTTCTTTCTATATTCCGATTTATAATCGTGGAATCTATATAATTTTGCCAGATTCCGTTCTTTGGGCGTTATTCCTTTTTTGAACAAAATCGAGAAGAATGCATCTTTTAAGAAAATACCATGGTATAATAATAGAAGGTAGAGCCATTACGGAGAGTTCTCACGATTGAAGAAGAAAAATTTAATAAATCAAAACAAACACACGCTCGTTTAACGCTATAAAATCCAGTTTCTGACATATGGCGCAGCCAAAAGGAACTTACAATTGCTCTACCTGCACTATTATACCAAAATACATTTATAGATAAAAACAGTGCTGCCATTGAAATTGTATTTCTCTTTGATTGGTGAACCAATTTTTGAAATAATAGAAAGAACACGTTCACAGCAACTGATGACATGAAAATTGTATTAAAACGTTCTATTTATCAAATTATTAATGTGAAGTTATATTTTTATAGCAGACAAAAGCCGAGATAAGTATAGGCTTGTACATCAACAAATTCTTTTTTACTTCTGGTCCCTAAAAATAGAAGTAGAGAATCACTTTAGACTAAACAATAACGAAACAACATCGTGTATATCTCCATGGTTTAAATTTTTAGATGCAATCGTCAAAAAGTAGTGATAAAAAATTACTACTGCAAACACTTCCTAAGAATGGACGGTTCTACGTACCGGAAGCACTCGACTACGTGGTCGATCAAGATCTATTCAACTCATCAGAATACGGAAATGATTTGTACCGGAATAAAACAAAGCATTTCCGTATTATTGCTGTTATTGTACAATTATGGAGAACAGTGTAATGAAATTAAATTTACGTTCGTCAACTGATAAATAAATTTTCTTTCTTGAGTCAAAATTAAAAGATTTGCCAAGAATTTCTACAAGTACATGTGGCCACACTGGCATAAAATCAACCAAACTAAAAACTCAAATGTGGTTTTACCACGACAGTCTTTATTTAATGCTCGGTGTGAAAACAACTGTGAATAATTTATTTTCTTTTTTCGATAAAAAAAAAAAGTGTATGTGATAACTCAACAGTACTCTACCAACGTTCTATAAGCATATAACAGAGTGGTAGAGTCACTTCGCCATATATTTATATATATATATAAATTTATATTATATATATATCTACATATATATAAGTTTATATATATATATATACATATATATAAGTTTATATATATATATATACATATATATATATGTACATATATATAAATTTATATGTATATATATACATATATATATATATACATATATATAAATTTATATGTATATATATACATATATATATATACATATATATATACACATATATACATATATATATATATATATATATATATATATATATATATATATATATATATATACATATATATATACATATATATGTATATATATATAAATGAAAAAAACGTCTGCGTTTGAATAAAAAAAGCACAAAAAGTCAAAGAATATGGAATTAAGTTAACTTTAAAATGTATATATAGAATACTTTAGAAAAAGTTGGAAATAGTTAATATAGTTTGTTATTCAAATTTACCTAAAGAAGAATGATCCTAAGCTTGTATAATTGTAAATTGAGTGGAGTGGGTGTGTGATTGTATGACTATGGTATTGTGTTTAGCTGGTGAGTATATAGTAATTTGAACAATTGTGTGTGTGGATCTGCTTATATATATATATATATATATATATATATATATATATATATATATATATATATATATATATATATATATATATATATATGTGTGTGTGTGTGTGTGTAATATATATATACATATATAAAGACATACAATATATATATCTATATATATATATATATATATATATATATATATATATATATATACAGTGGCTCACAGCTTATTTCGTACAGTGTATATATTTTTATGTAAATGGCTGTAACATCGAAACTAAAAAACTTATCGATAAGTTTTGAATGTAGATGTCTGTGTATGTGTTTAGTAAACCTAATAAGAAAACGGGGAACCCCAAAAATTGTTCTTTTTGTCATGCAAGAGAGAAAAACTATTGATCAGCTGATTTTCAGCTCACATCTTATTTCGTACACAAACTTCAATGTAAGTAAGTTTCATTCTGCCGCGCAGTTACACAGTTTTTTTGAATTATATGAGTTTTTGGACCTTTTTAACTATTATAACTATTTTTA
>OY978526.1:56710812-56740812 GCA_963854835.1 Megamerina dolium | reverse complement strand
ATTTTATAAACGTATTTCCCATTCACAAAACCGAATGCAATGGCGGATAAAATACTGTTACGAAAATGTCTTTATTGGGCTGTTCGTATCAACTAGATTGCATAAAAAAATGTACAAATCAATTCTATTTGTTCTTATTAATTTCAAATATAAATATATCTCAAATATTTCAAAGAGAATCTAATTTCTAATCTTTCTGTACAAGTATATTTTTCACCAGTGTTTTTGTTAAGTGATTTGTTTATTATTTACAACACTGCCCTCCACTTAAACTTGTTCGTCCCGAACAAGTGTTCCCATATCGCCGTGATAAGGAGCCAGCCGTTCCAGATGTACTATTTTCAATTTTGCTCGACGATGCCCTGATTGTTGAATCCGATACACAACATCGTTGATTCTGTTTATCACTTTATATGATCCTTCCCAATGCGTTTGTAATTTAGGAGACAAGCCCATTTTCCGTTGTGGATTATGAAGCCATACCAGGTCTCCTTTATGGTAGCCTTTTGAATTTGTTCGTAAATCATATCTGGCCTTCATCTTGTCACTTGTTATCTGAATTCGCCTTCTTATGAAACGATGCACTTCATCTAGTTGATTTTGTTTGTTCTCAACGTAGTCACATATAGGTTTGTCAGACGATGGAGTTACTCCAAATTTCAAATCAGCCGGTAATCTTACATCTGTACCGGAAACTGCTCTTGCTGGTGTTGTTGCTGTGGAATTATGCTGTGCAGACCGATATGCAAGTAGAAACATTGGGATGTGAGTGTCCCAATCTTTTTGATCCCTGTTAACGACTTTCCTCAGGTACTCATTCAAGGTACGGTTGAATCGTTCTACCATACCGTCCGACTGTGGATGTAATGGAGTGGTACGAGTTTTATGTACTCCCAAAATTGCGCAAACTTCTTTAAACACCGTTGATTCGAAGTTTCGCCCTTGGTCAGAATGCAGCTCTAATGGGACACCAAATCGTGTAATCCAATTGTTCACGAATACTTCAGCGACCATGTTCGCTTCTTGATTTGGAATAGGGTACACTTCTGGCCACTTGCTAAAGTAGTCCATTACTACCAACACATACCTATTACCCAAGTTGCTCGTGGGGAACGGTCCCGCTATGTCCAACGCAGTTCGTTCAAACGGAGCACCCGTGTTGTACTGTTGCATCTTACCTCGAGTCCTTCTATGTGGCCCTTTTGCTGATGAGCATTGGTCACATCTTCTTATAAAGTCTGCCACGGATTCCTGGCACCCAACCCAGTAGAAGCGCCTCTTGACCTTTTCTGTGGTTTTAGCTATGCCTAAATGACCTCCACTGGATGCATTGTGATATTCTGAAATTACCTCCTTGATTCTGGACTTTGGTACCACCAGAAGGTTATTTGCGGTTTTGCCATCTTCACTTTCCCATGTCCGGTACAGACAACCATCACTAAGGTGCAAGCTTTGCCATTGCGCCCAGTATGCTTTAGATATCGGGATTTCACTAGCCATTTCTTGCCAGTCTGGTCGGATGCCATGCTCTTTACTTTTCATGATTTTTGCAAGATCTGGGTCGTTCCGCTGCTCTTTTTGTATTCGTTCACTGGTCCAGGACTCTTCCGGAAGGGCATTTAAAAGCCGGATGTCTACAATGTGTTCCTTGCTTTCGGCTCGTGAACAATGTTAGCATTCAGTGCTGCAGGGACGACGCGATAAGGCATCAGCATTGCCATGATGATCTCCTTTACGGTGCTCAATTGTAAAATCGTAGCTTTGCAATCGCTCAATCCATCGCGCTAGTTGACCTTCCGGATCCTTGAATTGTAATAGCCACCGGAGCGCTGCATGGTCAGTCCTGAGATGGAATTGTTGTCCGTATAGATACTTATGAAAGTGTTTCACGCATTCCATTATGGCAAGTAGCTCCTTTCGCGTTACGCAGTAGTTTCGCTCTGGTTTTGACAAAGTTTTGCTGTAGTAGGCTATCACTTTTTCTTGTCCTTCTATTATCTGAGACAGTACTCCGCCGATTCCGTAGCCGCTCGCATCCGTATCCAATATAAATGTTTTGCCAGGTGTTGGGTAAGCTAATACTGGTGCGGAGCAGAGTTGTTCTTTGAGCTGTTCGAAAGCCTTATCTTGTGTATCACCCCATTTGAATGCCTGGTTCTTCCTAGTTAGCTCATGTAAACTACTGGCTATGTTTGCAAAGCCGGGCACGAATCGTCTGTAGTAGGTACACTGCCCCAGGAAACTTCTTAGATCATGCAGGTTTGTTGGTTTTGGCCACTTTTTCACCGCTGCTATTTTCTCGTCGTCTGTGTGAACGCCTTTCGTGGTTACCTTGTGACCGAGATACCGAACTTCACGTTTGAAAAGTGAACACTTCCTTGAGTTCAGTTTCAGTCCAGCGGCTTCTATTCGTTCAAAAACCTCCTTCAATTTCGCTAAGTGGTCGTCAAAGTCTTTGCCCATCACAATAATGTCGTCAAGATATACCAAACACGTTTTCCAGTGCAGTCCTTTCAAGACACGTTCCATGAGACGCTCGAAAGTGGCAGGTGCATTGCAAAGCCCGAAAGGCATCACTGTGAATTGCCATAGTCCATCACCAACGCTAAATGCAGTCTTTTCTTTGTCTTTCTCTTTAAGTTCTACTTGCCAGTAGCCGCTCTGTAGATCGAGGGTTGAGAACCATTGTGCACCAAATAGCGTGTCGAGAGTATCGTCGATTCTAGGCAATGGATAGCTATCTTTCTTCGTGACATCATTCAACTTACGGTAGTCCACACAGAATCGAGTACTTCCGTCTTTCTTCATCACAAGCACTTCTGGTGCACTCCAGGGACTGGCGGATGGTTCGATAACACCTTCCCTCCGCATATCGGCAACGAGCTTTGTTACTTCATCCCTTCTAGCCAATGGAACTCTTCGTGGCGCTTGGCGGATAGGTTTGGAATCGCCGGTATCAATTTCATGTTTCACTATAGCTGTTCTTCCGCCACTTTTACCTTTAGGTGCAAAAATGGACCAATGTTTCCTTAATGCTTGTAACGCCTTATTTTTCTGATGTTCAGTAAGCTCTTTAGTCCATTCTTGCATCTGCGACATTGCCATTTCTTTGTCCGCATTGCTTCCAGCTTTTACTGTCGCCGTACCCGCTCCACAATTAACCACAGCTGTAACCTCTTGACATTGACCAATTATTGTTCCTTTTCTTACAAATTTTGGTGTACCAGATGGATTTAAAATTCGAATAGGTATACTTCCATCATTTTTAGACTCCACTAGTGTTTTTCCAAGTATGATGTTATTGACTTGGTTATTTTTGATAGCTTCCACAACCCACAACTTACTTGGTACTCCATCCGTATCTATTTTAGCCCATATGATTGCCTCCGAATTTGCGGGTATTTTCTGTTTTTGGCATATCCGGACCTGCCTTGTACTTCCACTACGCTCATAGCCAGCATTTAGTGGACATTCGACATCCATATATCGCAATATTCGTCGCCTTAAGTCTAATGTAACTCCATGTGCGATCATAAAATCTATGCCAATAATGACGTCATCGATAATATCTGCCACAATGAATTCATGTTGTAAATTACAGTCACCTATCGTGATTTGCTTTGAGACCTTTCCCAAAATCGGTGCATCTTCACCTGTTGCTGTGCGAAGTTTTATACCAACCAATGGCACAAACTCTTTCACCAGGCCACTTTTTATTATCGAGTGAGACGCGCCAGTATCCAAAGTCAAAATAAATGCTTTATTGTTAATTTTTCCATCGATGGTCAGACTGTTAGGCACGCGTTCCATTTGAGAGATAAGAATGGTGGGGCAACCCGTTGTGGGAGCCAGCTCACGCCCCTTGGAACTGGCTCGTTTTAATTTAACGATGGCTTATACGTAGTCTCGTTAATGCTGTTCACCCCGTCTTCGAGTTTCTTCTTCCCTGGAGAGCTTGATCGAGAACGTTTTCGACGGCAATCCCGTGCCATATGTCCAGGTTTAGCACAATTAAAGCACTTTCCACTAAATGTGCCTTCACGTCGAACTACTGCAGCTTGCTCGGACTTGATCACTTGGCGTACCACTTCAACCAGATCATCCGTTTTAATCTCCAATTTCCGAACCCTATGTGTTGGACGACACATCAAACCAGCAGCTTCATATGTCAGCGCACTGCTAACAGTTTCTGCAAAAGTCGCTCTCGGGGACATGATTGTTTGTCGTTTTGTTTCGGGATCACGTATGCCTTCGATGAATGTGTCAATTTTAATTATCTCAATGAAATCACTAGGTTTGCCAGCATACGAGAGGTTGCACAGCCGTTCAATATCTGAGGCATATTGTTGAAGAGTTTCGCCAATCCGTTGTACCCTTGCTTTTAGTTCTACTCTGTGCAACTGGGTCATATAGCTACTGTCGTATTTCCGCTTCAAAGTATCCATCAACGCTTGATAGCTGTTGCGCTCGTGCTCTGGAACCTGCTGTAAAACTTCCGCTGCATTACCTTTTAATGCCACAATTAATGCAGAAGTTTTTTCGTTAACACCCCACTGATTTGCTAAGGCGGTTGTTTCAAATTTCAACTTGAAAACATCAAAAGCCGTCGATCCATCAAACGTTGGTGATTTTAATTTGAAGGCACCAGAATCTCGAACGATTGTTGTTGTAGTTCCACTTAGTTCCATTGAATTAAAGCGATTTTCCAGGTGCCGAATCTTCTCGTCTATTACAACTTGTTTCTCGCTTAGCTCTTGTACTTTCTGGTCAGTCTGATCCATTCTTTCTAAGAATTGCTTTTGAATATCTAAAGAGGCCTTGCTAAGCTGTTCCTGCATGACGGTAGAGTTTTCTTCAAATTTCTCTTGCAACAGTGTAGCCATTCCTTTCTTAGATTCAGTAGAGTGTTTATCAAGTTGCTCCTGCATCTGCTGCATCATCGATTTCATAAACTCCATCATTTGGCCAGATGTGTCCGTTTTTTCCACTTCTTCAATTACACCACCTGCAACATCTTCTTCATAGAACTCATGTTCATCAACTTTTACACCGATGGCTTCCATAGCCTCTCGTAGTCTCACTTGCAGTTCTGCCTTAATACCGGATGAGGATAGATCCAATGATGCTAACTGTTGTTTCAGTTGCTCCACTTTCAGCTGGTTAAACTTCACCATTTTTTTAAGCAATCCCTCCGCTGTCTCCAATTGTTACGAAAATCTCTTTATTGGGCTGTTCGTATCAACTAGATTGCATAAAAAAATGTACAAATCAATTCTATTTTTTCTTATTAAATTCAAATATAAATATATCTCAAATATTTCAAAGAGAATCTAATTTCTAATCTTTCTGTACAAGTATATTTTTCACCAGTGTTTTTGTGATTTGTTTATTATTTACAACAATACAAATACCCAGTCAAAAAGTTAAGCGAGTCAAAAAACAATTTTTTCTCCTTAATTATATATTTGAAAGAGTTGGATATATGGCAATGGAATGTGTCGGAATATGGCTGCAGGATGATGCCAGAAGGATGTTTAATAATAGGAGTGTTCTCGTATGCAATAGTTTGTGATAATTGTTACAAACTATCAGGTTTTGGCATACCCATAAAACTTGCAAAGAAGGGGAAATTGAGAGAGCGAAATGACATTTTATTTGGGGGGAAGTTGCAAATTGTTACTGGACAAATTTATGCCAGTAAAGACTTACAAGTAGTAAAAACAGCTGATCATAAGCAAAAGAAACTAACAAAGTGGGTAAATTACAGTCACCTATCGTGATTTGCTTTGAGACCTTTCCCAAAATCGGTGCATCTTCACCTGTTGCTGTGCGAAGTTTTATACCAACCAATGGCACAAACTCTTTCACCAGGCCACTTTTTATTATCGAGTGAGACGCGCCAGTATCCAAAGTCAAAATAAATGCTTTATTGTTAATTTTTCCATCGATGGTCAGACTGTTAGGCACGCGTTCCATTTGAGAGATAAGAATGGTGGGGCAACCCGTTGTGGGAGCCAGCTCACGCCCCTTGGAACTGGCTCGTTTTAATTTAACGATGGCTTATACGTAGTCTCGTTAATGCTGTTCACCCCGTCTTCGAGTTTCTTCTTCCCTGGAGAGCTTGATCGAGAACGTTTTCGACGGCAATCCCGTGCCATATGTCCAGGTTTAGCACAATTAAAGCACTTTCCACTAAATGTGCCTTCACGTCGAACTACTGCAGCTTGCTCGGACTTGATCACTTGGCGTACCACTTCAACCAGATCATCCGTTTTAATCTCCAATTTCCGAACCCTATGTGTTGGACGACACATCAAACCAGCAGCTTCATATGTCAGCGCACTGCTAACAGTTTCTGCAAAAGTCGCTCTCGGGGACATGATTGTTTGTCGTTTTGTTTCGGGATCACGTATGCCTTCGATGAATGTGTCAATTTTAATTATCTCAATGAAATCACTAGGTTTGCCAGCATACGAGAGGTTGCACAGCCGTTCAATATCTGAGGCATATTGTTGAAGAGTTTCGCCAATCCGTTGTACCCTTGCTTTTAGTTCTACTCTGTGCAACTGGGTCATATAGCTACTGTCGTATTTCCGCTTCAAAGTATCCATCAACGCTTGATAGCTGTTGCGCTCGTGCTCTGGAACCTGCTGTAAAACTTCCGCTGCATTACCTTTTAATGCCACAATTAATGCAGAAGTTTTTTCGTTAACACCCCACTGATTTGCTAAGGCGGTTGTTTCAAATTTCAACTTGAAAACATCAAAAGCCGTCGATCCATCAAACGTTGGTGATTTTAATTTGAAGGCACCAGAATCTCGAACGATTGTTGTTGTAGTTCCACTTAGTTCCATTGAATTAAAGCGATTTTCCAGGTGCCGAATCTTCTCGTCTATTACAACTTGTTTCTCGCTTAGCTCTTGTACTTTCTGGTCAGTCTGATCCATTCTTTCTAAGAATTGCTTTTGAATATCTAAAGAGGCCTTGCTAAGCTGTTCCTGCATGACGGTAGAGTTTTCTTCAAATTTCTCTTGCAACAGTGTAGCCATTCCTTTCTTAGATTCAGTAGAGTGTTTATCAAGTTGCTCCTGCATCTGCTGCATCATCGATTTCATAAACTCCATCATTTGGCCAGATGTGTCCGTTTTTTCCACTTCTTCAATTACACCACCTGCAACATCTTCTTCATAGAACTCATGTTCATCAACATTTACACCGATGGCTTCCATAGCCTCTCGTAGTCTCACTTGCAGTTCTGCCTTAATACCGGATGAGGATAGATCCAATGATGCTAACTGTTGTTTCAGTTGCTCCACTTTCAGCTGGTTAAACTTCACCATTTTTTTAAGCAATCCCTCCGCTGTCTCCAATTGTTACGAAAATCTCTTTATTGGGCTGTTCGTATCAACTAGATTGCATAAAAAAATGTACAAATCAATTCTATTTTTTCTTATTAAATTCAAATATAAATATATCTCAAATATTTCAAAGAGAATCTAATTTCTAATCTTTCTGTACAAGTATATTTTTCACCAGTGTTTTTGTGATTTGTTTATTATTTACAACAATACAAATACCCAGTCAAAAAGTTAAGCGAGTCAAAAAACAATTTTTTCTCCTTAATTATATATTTGAAAGAGTTGGATATATGGCAATGGAATGTGTCGGAATATGGCTGCAGGATGATGCCAGAAGGATGTTTAATAATAGGAGTGTTCTCGTATGCAATAGTTTGTGATAATTGTTACAAACTATCAGGTTTTGGCATACCCATAAAACTTGCAAAGAAGGGGAAATTGAGAGAGCGAAATGACATTTTATTTGGGGGGAAGTTGAAATTGTTACTGGACAAATTTATGCCAGTAAAGACTTACAAGTAGTAAAAACAGCTGATCATAAGCAAAAGAAACTAACAAGCAAACGAACAATTGCAATTTACTTAGTGGAATATCAGCTGTTCATGAAACTTGCAGGTTTTTGATGGTTTTGCGTTATTATACTGTCAAATGCCAAATGTCAAATTCTCAGAAATTTATTTACTGAATAATTGTTACTGGAAAAGTACGAAAACACACATAATAGCACAGTAGACAGAGACAACAATTTGAAAAGTTTGCATCGTGACTTCGGAGAAGTAGTAAGTCTGAGGTAGCATTTCTTGGTCCAGACCTCGGAAGTGATCCAAGAGTCCGGAGTCTGTTCCGGGGCGGAGACCAGATTGCAGTGAGAACAGAGGAGAGCGTTCCCCGTATAGGTAGGTGAAACAGGGGGTCCCGCAGGGAAGTGTGCTGTCGCCCATCCTCTTCAATTTCTATCTGTCGAAACTCCCTGCGCCGCGTCCTGGCATACAGCTCATCTCTTATGCGGATGATTGTACGATCCTGACGTCGGGTCACAACATCTCGGCGATGTGCGGCGAGATCAATGCGTACTTGGTGCACGTTAAACAATTCTTCAACCGCAGGAAACTCATACTCTCGCCCGAGAAGTCCAACGCAACACTATTTACCACCTGGACCAAGGAGCTCAGAACCGTGCTCGCTGTAGCAGTCGATGGCAGAACTATCCCGACTGTGAATAGGCCCAAAATCCTCGGAGTTGTTTTTGACAGTCTCATGACCTTTGCTGGTCATGTTGATTACACCATCCAAAGGTTACATACCAGAAATAATGTCCTCAAGGCACTGGCCGGCTCTGGCTGGGGAAAAGACAAGGAGACGCTGCTCATCATCTATAAGGCCATCGGCAGGTCGATTATCATCTATGCGGCCCCAATTTGGACACCACTGATAAGCGACACGCAATGGCGGCTTCTGCAAACCAGACAATACTGCTCTGCGCATCATCACGGGCTGTCACAAAATGGCACATGAAGATCACCTACGTCAGGAAACGCGAATGCTAAATGTGCGTGCGCACAACGAGCTGCTTTCTCAACAATTCCTTCTTTCATGCCACCTCCCATCACACCCCAACAAACGGTTAGCGACGCTTGATCCTCCCTCGCGTAGTATCCGAGGTAGCCTGCGCTCTTTCGATGGGCAGGTGGGTTAACTGCTCGATGATTTGAACTCTGGTACGTACAGGGCAGCACTGAATTCACTGCATCAGCGCGCGGTGGAGGCGGCCATCGAGCGCCATGCTCATAACATCGTGCTGGGGGGCCGCCCACCGCCAATAGCAGACTGTGACAACGGCTCCCTAGATCCGCTCGCCCCACTTTGGCGCAGCTTAGATCTGGATGGAGCGTCTATCTCAACGCGTCTATGCACCGACTGGCCGATACAATTCCTGACAGATGCCCGCGGTGCCGGCAGAGCCCGCATGAAACCCGTCATCTTTTCGCCTGCCCCAGAAGGCCCACCAGTTTGACCCCCTTTGCGCTGTAGACGGTGGACTTGAGCAACAATACCCTAACAATATGAACTTTCGTGATTTTGAAATCGTTGTCTGTCTGGTAAAACCACAACAATTTGAATAAATAGAAAAATTTCATGAAAAAGTGGTGTGAAAATTGATTTGTTATACAACGACACTAGTAGAGAAGCTTTGATGATTTCTAGTTTAACAATCAACTTCTATCCTTTACGAGGTATATATAAGGTGTAGTAAAAAGCAATCCATTATTTTTCCAATAGTAATCTATCTCGCGTTGTATATTTTCGATCGGGTTACGCAAGATGGCGTTAGAAAGACAAGATTTCGTACTAAATAAACTTTTCAGGCATTTTTGTGATTGCTTGACTTGAGTAAAGAGAAAGTGCGCCATATTTTACATTTTTTCTTCGATAAAGGCGAGAACGCAAGCCAGATGGCCTAAAATGTGAATAGTGTTTATGATCCTGATACTGTAATAGCCAATCACGTGCAATTTTGGTTTCGTCGATTCCGTTCCGGTAATTTTGATGTCAAAGATGCACCACGCTCTGGAAGGCCAATTGTCGAAAATATCGATAAAATAATGGAAATCGTTGAATCTGACCGTCATGTATGCACTGTTTCTATTGCCCAGGAGTGAAACATTGCACAAAAATCCGTTTGGAACTACTTAAATAAAGCTGGATACAAAAAGAAGCTCGATGAAAAGTGGGTCACTTACGACGTCAATCGAAAACGGTCGTGGTCGAATCACGGTGAGCCGGCGTAAACGATGGCCAAGCCAGGATTGACGGTCAGGAAGGTTTTTCTATGTGTTTGTGGGATTGGCGGGGAATCATCTACTATGGCTGCTCTTAATTCGGACCTGTACTGTCAACAATAGGACCGTCTGAAGGAAGCAATCGCCCAGAAGCGGCCAGCTTTGGCCAATAAGAGAGGAATTGTATACCATCGGGACAACGCTAGGCCACACACATCGATAGTGATTCGCCAGAAGCACCGGGAGCTTGATTAGGAGGTTCTTATGCATCTACCTTATAGTCCGGACCTGGCACCAAGTGATTACTACCCGCTCCTGTCTATGACGAATGATTTTGCTGATGACAAATTCGCCTCAAGAGAAGCTTGTGAAAATCGACTGTCCCAGTTTTTTGCCAATAGGGACGAGGGTTTCTGAGAGAGAGTGGCATTATGAAATTATCTTCAAAATGGCAACAAGTTATCGAACAAAACGGTGCATATTTGACCTAAATCGGATCGGATATATTTTGCTATTCCATTGTTATGATTTTTTTCACATTACTTATTTGACACACCCTAATTTATATACATACCTCAAATATTTCTTAATATGCTGCAAATCGGTTATCTATATATGACACTCGATTTATCGCGTTCAACCAAAAAACGAGATATACATACATACAGTGAGCGACAAAAGTCTACGTACGGCGACCATTTCTGCTATCTGACATATCCAAAAGCATAATGAAAAGAAGTAATGATGCAATTTTGTTTTAAATATGTTTTTATTATTACATAGCAAAAATTATCTTATTTCATTAAAAACTTAACAAGTTATTAACATAAAACGAAAAAAATTCAATGACAAAAGTCTACGTACGATTTGAAAATCAAAAGGAAATACTTTGATAAGGCCCTAAAAGTTAAAATAAGTCGTCGTTTAATATTTGGTTGAGCATCTATAACTGCTTGCAAACGTCGGGGCATTGAAACGACTAAATTTTCGATTTCAAGGGCCGTTATTTGTTGCCCTAGTACTAAAAGAGAAGCTGCAACAGGAATGGCAACAAATAACGGCCCTTGAAATCGAAAATTTAGTCGTTTCAATGCCCCGACGTTTGCAAGCAGTTATAGATGCTCAACCAAATATTAAACGACGACTTATTTTAACTTTTAGGGCCTTATCAAAGTATTTCCTTTTGATTTTCAAATCGTACGTAGACTTTTGCCATTGAATTTTTTTCGTTTTATGTTAATAACTTGTTAAGTTTTTAATGAAATAAGATAATTTTTGCTATGTAATGATAAAAACATATTTAAAACAAAATTGCATCATTACTTCTTTTCATTATGCTTTTGGACATGTCAGATAGCCGAAATGGTCGCCGTATGTAGACTTTTGTCGCTCACTGTATGTGTTTGATAATACGATAAAGGGGTAGCGTTATGATTATATTTAATGTCTAAGTAAAAGCAAGGGTATGTAGTTTTACAAGAGTATGCATCTTAAATTCTATATATACTTTTGAGAAAAAGAACGCCAGAGTGTCTGCGTTTAAGTGTAATGAGCTTTGAAACTTATTGAAATTCTATTTATGTGAAGTTAACACAGTATTGATTACATATTCTTTCGCTTTGAACAAAAATTTTTACTCATTTATGTACCCATGTACATTAAGGTAGATCGCCCCCCATACAAAAAAAAAGTTACAAGATTTCACCCCTAGTTTGAAACATTATGTTGAAACGTTCTCGGGACAAAAAACAATATTTTTTCTTCACCCTTATTTTATATATATGTATATGTATATGTATATATGTATATGTGTATATGTATATGTATATATGTATATGTGTATATGTATATGTATATGTATATATGTATATATGTATATGTAATGTATATGTATATATGTAATGTATATATGTATATGTATATGTATATATGTATATATATATAAATATATATATATATATATTAGGGTGGGTCAAATTTTTTCGACCCAAAGGCTCATCGTGATTCTTATTCTATGGGTCATTCTAAGCAAATTTGCCAAAGAAACCATAGCTCTAAAATGAATTTCGAGCCCCCGGCTTTTTCAAAATAGGTATTTTTTCTAGAAATATTCGAGAATAGAGGCAAAAAAATGCTATTTCCTTTAGCCAAATGTGTATGTGGGGGTTTTTTGGGTCGCGGAATCCATTTTTGACATTAATTTTTATTTTTGAGTGCCGCCAGAGGGCGCTTTCGTACATTTTTTTGGAAAAATATACGATACTGTTGTGGAAATAGACGAATTTTTGACTTTGTATTGAATATATTCAAAATACATACTCGAATTATAAATTGTTAAATCATATTCCATACATTTTGTTCCTTTTTCCAGCTTTTCTAAAAATAAAATCGATAGATTTTTACCAGCTTTTGAAGGAAGAAAACCTCAAAATCTAGCTGGAAAATCTTAATATTTATAAATTAATTAATTAATATTTAATTTTAAACATAGATCTATTGCCGTCAACATCACAAGCCGCACCAACATCAATAAGTACCGAAAGTAGTTTGAAACATATGCCTTCTCACGATGTTCCTGCTTTTGGTATGTCTTCTGATTTGACTGGTCTGAATCTGCCAACTAAACAGGATATTTTAAGATGCTATTTTTTCTTGGCCGAACGTGCTAAAATGCAAAGTAAAATATTTTCATATAAAACATTTACTCCTCAAGTGACAGACAAATTGATTGGAATTTGGAGCAAACTAAATATTGAAATTATATGCAAACGAAATATTGTTAGAAAATTGAATACCTTGCTTGACAAATACTACACTGCAGATAAATGCAAAGCAAAAGGCTCCAGTCTCACATCTTTCTTACGATCCATAAAAGAATTATTTTACATTGGGAAATGTAAATGTGACTTGAAAGCTGCTCTATGCTCATGTGGAATGATTCCAGAAGAGTTGAAAGAGTTTATGATGGATCAACATAATGACAGAAGATCTACGATACCGGAATACCAGACAGAAATTGAAGAGCAAGCACCTACATCTACAGCCAGGGTCTAACATACGTGCCAGAAGAAGACCAGGAAAGTGATTATGAGCATAGTACACATTTAGTAGAAGCACAAAATGCATCTCAAACGAAACGAGGACCATATACACCCAGATACGATGCTTTCAAGTTTGCTATGATGTGTGACAGATTTGGTGTGTCAGATAGAATAGCATCAGCATTGGCAACATCTCTTATGGAAGACATTGACGTCAAAGATGGTCATGGCAATCTTGTCATTATGGACAAGTCTAAAGTTCGTAGAGAAAAAGTTAAATGTAGACAAAAAGTGCTTCATAATCGTTATGATGCTTCCAATTTAATTGCATTTTCATTCGACGGCAGAAAAAAAAATTCTTTAACGATGGAAAAAATCGATAACAAATTTCATCCAAGGATGGTGAAAGAACCTCACCTAGTTGTTTTAAAGGAACCACATTCCCAATTATTAGGCTACATAAAAGTAGAAAATGAAGATTCTGAACACAAAGTCATCAAATTGAACGAATTTTTTATATAAAAAGCCTATCATAAACTTCAATTGCACAGATTTTACGAATATGATTGACATGAATGATAATTCAATCTTATTCGAACCACCATTCACTCGAAATATTCCTTATGAATATCTACAACAATATTTAGAAGACATTGATCCACCGCTGCCTGATCCGAAAATTCCAGTACACATACAAGGAACGGAAAGACATGTTCAATTGCTGGATAGTGTATCCAAAACAGTTTTAGAACATAATCGAGAAGGAGTTATGGCGGTGACATTAGAGAGTCGTGAAAAATTCGCTAGACTTGACAGCAAGAAAGACTTTCAAAAATAACTCCTTCGCGTTTATTTCCTAAAACTCTTCGTTTTGTTTCTTAATTACTGAATTCAATTAATTTTTTTTATTAATTACATTTTATATGCTTTTATTATTTGTTATGTTGAATTTTAGAAGAAAAAAATAAAGTAAAATATGCTTTGTTTACTCTTTGTCTTAAATTCGATATAGGTCGTGAATGAATAACCCCTCCCCCCCTCCCCCATCATTTTTAACGCTCAACACTCTGGGCTATTTAAAGTTTTGGGTTGTCTTATGAGAAGGTCAAATATTAGTCAATTTACACGAAAAATTTCGTAAATTTACCCAAAACAAAGCGATAAAATTAAAAAATGAACGAAAGCGCCCTCTGGTGGTGCTCAAAAATAAAAATAGATCTCAAAAATGGATTCCTCGATCCAAAAACCCCCACATACACATTTGGCTAGAGAAAATAGCATTTTTTTTTACATCTATTCTTGAGTATTTGGGGAAAAAACCTATTTTGAAAAAGCCGGGGGCTCGAAAATCATTTTAGAGCTATGGTTTCTTTGGAAAAGTATCTTCAAATGACCCGAAGAACAAGAATCTCGATGAGCCCCTTAACATTTTTTCGGCCCCCTACAATTTGACCCACCCTAATATATATATATATAAATATATATATATATATATATATATATATATATGTGTGTATGTGTGTGTGTGTTTTTTTTTTTTTTTTGTATTCGAAAGGGGAATCTCTTAGATACCGTCCACCATAGACGGCATGTACGATTCATACTGTCCGCTAAAGGTACACCTCATTCGGGACCACGCCCAGTCAGTATTATCTTACTATGCTGGACTTGCGAACCAGTACGCCTACGTACTAAACCCTTAACTCCGACCTCTATAGCTTGTTTGTGTCCTGCGGGACCGCCGTTAAGCACTACTTCGCAGGACTAAGCTGAGCTAATATGCCTCTTCAAACATCCCGTACATGGCGTTCACACAGCTGCAGTTATATTTCTCCGCTGCCACTCCTTCTTCCTGAGCTCCTTGAGAGCTATTGCAGCCCATCTTTCATCTTAAACCACACCAAACTCGATCGCAGCATATGGCTCACAATGTTATCAGGTGTCATCCTTTCATTTATTATCTTCTCTATGGTCATTCTCTGCGTCTCAAATCTTAGGCAGAAGAAAAAGATATGCTGAGCGTTTTCGCCAACAGTGTTGCAGAATGAACATTCTGTCGCGTCATCATGACCGAATCTGTGGAGGTACTCTCTGAAACAACCATGGCCCGTCAAAAACTGCGTAAGGTAGTAGTCTGTCTCTCCGTGTCCTCTTTCGACCCAAGCTTGCACGTTTCTGATGAGCCTGTGGGTCCACCTCCCTTTTCCTGCGGCGTCCCATTGACTTTGCCATTCGTCTAGGCTCGTCTGTCTCTCCTCTTTCCGTTCGGTTGCCGTTAACCGTCTATTCAGGCTTTTGATTCTGTTATATACTCTGCCCAACTCCGAGGCCATTATGTCCGGCGGCATAATGCCAGATATAATACCGGCTCCTTCTTGTGACACTGTCCTAAATGCACATGAAACTCTAATAGCGCTTAACCTGAAAACTATATTCGCCTTCTTCGAGTATGTTTTTTGCCGCAGAGCTGCCCCCCATATAGGCGCCGCGTACATCAGTATTGATTGACTAACTTTAGCCAGGAGCGCTCTCCTACTCTGGCTGGGGCCACCAACGTTGGCCATGATTCTCGTCAGAGCCGCTGTCATTGTTGCCACCTTACCGCAGGCTTTTTCGATATGCGCCTTGAAGTTGAGCTTCGTATCAATCATTACACCTAGATATCTCAACGAAGGTTGCGTTGTAATGTTGTAGCCGTCAATGTTTAGGGTGATTTTTTCGAGTTTTTTCCTGCTCGTGATAAGTACAGCCTCTGTTTTCTGTACCGCAAGCTGGAGCTTTGTCGTCGTGAGCCAATCCTTAATTTTCGAAGCTGTCTCTCTGCAGATGCTCTGAACTTGGGAGAGCTCCTTCGCAATGATCGTCACGGCAATGTCGTCCGCGTAGCCTATTATCTGGGCTTCTTTTGGCAATGGAAGGTTTAACACCCCATCGTACAGCACGTTCCACAGTAGCGGGCCAAGTACAGATCCCTGCGGCACTCCACCCGTCACCACGTAGCTTTTGGGCCCTTCGTCCGTGTCATACAACAGTAGTCTGTCAGACAGATAACTATTTATTATTCGCATTAGGTACGCTGGCGTTTCCTTTGCCTCCAATGCCCTCATAATAAGATGCCAGTTTGCCGAGTTGAAAGCATTTTGTACGTCTAGTGTCACTACTGCACAATATTTTTTATCGCCATGCATCCATCTAGTGCCTTCTATGGCCTTGCCAGCAATGTTCGTCAATTTTCTAATTGAGTCTATGGTCGACCGATGTCTCCTGAAACCAAATTGGTTCTCGGACAGACCAGGTGATTTCCTTTCTAGATGTTGTTCCAGACGCGTGCATATCAACCGCTCCAATATTTTGGCCATTGTATCAATCATGCAAAGTGGACGATACGCATTTGGCTCACCCGCCGGTTTATTCGGCTTCTGAAGGAGGACCAGGCGCTGTTTTTTCCATACTTTCGGGAAAACACCCTCGTTCAAACATCTCGTAAAAAGCTCGGCAAAAGGCTTCGTGTTATGATTAATGGCGATCTTCAGCGCCTTATTCGGGATGCCATCAAGTCCAGGCGCCTTTGCGTTACCGAATCTCTCCGCCGCTCCGACTCGTCGATTTTCACTGCCTCTTCTATTGGGGGTATCACCATATACGGTTGCAAGTCTTGCGCCGGAAAAAGCGTTTTTACTACCTTTGATAGGAGGATAGAGCAGGTTGGTGCTTTACCTCTACCACCTCTGACCTTGGACATCACTATCTTATACGCGTCGCCCCACGGGTTGCGTGTGTGTGTGTGTGTGTGTGTATACAGCTGTTGTCAACTAATTAGAAACGATACTTTTAAATTATTTTTCTCGTGTTAGATCTACCAAACTTTGATTTCAGTTTGAATTTTTTTTTCGTTTTATGTCTCTTCTCCTTTCCTTCATTCAAAAATGTCCCGTTACATCGTTCTTTTTAGCTTTCGCAAAAAAATATTATTTATTTGCTTGCAGTGTGTTTTGAGTGTGACGCGTAATTAGAAATGTTGAATTTAGTAACATTTAAACTACATGAATATTTTATAATTGTAAAAATCAGATTAAATTTAATATTTAAAATAATAAAATTTGAGTGTCCATAAGATAGTAAATATGGGTAAAGCGAAGAGTTGTACTACAGATCTTAGAGAAGAAAATTGCAAATCAAATGAAATCTTCGAAAGAGATGGTTTTTAATGCAATTAGCCATTTCCGAAAATATAAGACTCGTATGAACTTTCCATTCAAGAAGCAACCTCGCAAAACATCGAATTTCATCGACAAGAAAATAAGCTATCGTTTTTCTTATAAATGTTTTCTTGTTTTATCCATGCACTTCACGGTACCGTACTTGCGTACGGTAAAAGAAATCCATTATTTTTTTCATTGAATTGAAAGTTTTATTTTTCATAGTTAAAATGATCCGATTTAGGTCAAATATGCACCGTTTTGTTCGATAACTTGTTGCCATTTTGAAGGTAATTTCATAACGCTACTCTCATAAAAACCCTCGTTCTTATTGGCAATAAACTGGGACAGTCGATTTTCACAAGCTTCTCTTGAGGCGAATTTTTCAACAGCAAAATTATTCGCCATAGACAGGAAGAGGTAGTAATCACTTGGTACCAGGTCCGGATTGTAAGGTGGATGCATAAGAACCTCGCAACCAAACTCTCGGAGTTTCTGGCGAGTCACTATCGATATGTGTGGCCTGTCGTTGTCCTTCTGGGCGATTGCTTCCTTCAGATGGTCCAATTGTGACAGTATAGGTTCGAATTAAGAGCAGCTCATAGTAGATGATTCCCTGCCAATTCCACCAAACACATAGCAAAACGTTCTTGACCGTCAATCCTGGCTTGACCACCGTTTGCGCCGGCTCATCGCGATTAGACCACGACCGTTTTCGCTTGACGTCGTAAGTGACCCACTTTTCATCACCAGTAACCATCCGTTTCAGAAATGGATCGATTTTGTCGCGATTCAACAGCGGTTCGCAGATGGAAATTCGGTACATGAGGTTTTTTACGTTAACTCGTGTGGCACATATACATCGAGCTTCTTTTTGTATCCAGCCTTATTTAAATGGTTCCAAACGGTTTTTTATGCAATGTTTAGCTCCTGGGCAATAGCAGCAGTGCTTACATGACGGTCAGACTCAACGATTTCCATTATTTTATCGATATTTTCGACAATTGGCCTTCTAGAGCGTGGTGCATCTTTGACATCAAAATTACCGGAACGTGCGTGCGCGTAAGGTACGTGCGCCTATGAGACTTGCGGCAACATTCCCCCCTCGTAAGTAGCTCCGATTAGCTTAATCTTTTCGATTGCCGACGTCAAGAACAACTTTTACAGCAGGCCGCTCCATTATACCGAATTGCATTTTTACCCTAGCGCGGCGGACCAAGCCGTCTTGTGCCGTTCTATCACAACCCCTTTGGGCCAGCGGTTTCTGGGCTTAGGGGCTGGGCTGACTAGTCGACAATTATTACAAAGTTTCCTGTTTTCAGTGGCGGCTGCTTCGTAAACCATTTTGCCCTTCTTGTTAGCATCGGTCTGTACTCTTTCACCCATCTTTGCCAGAACCTGTCAGCAAACATTTGCGATTGGCGGTAGCGCTGAAGGATACCTCCACTGTCGCCGATAGGTTTATAGCCGCCCGCGTTTCTAAAAGCATATGTTTGGGTGTGATTGCTTCGTCATCTTCCGCATCTGTGGAGACAATTATCAGAGGTTTGGAGTTCATCATAATTTCAACTTCCAAAAGTGTGATTCGCAGTGTTTCATCGTTGAAGGTGTGTTCTGGGATCACGGCGTACAGAACAGTTTTGATTGATCTGATTGGGCGTTCTCATGCACCACCCATGTGGGGCGCTGCTGGTGGGTTAAACTTCCAGAACTTAGCCTATACTGCCGAGTAGTCGACGTTTTTGTGTTCATCGCGTAGGATTTTCTCCACTGCTCTGAAATTGTCAGTGTATACTTCCCTCGGGACACTTCGACGGGATATATAATTGTTGATGCATATTATACAAGAGCTGGTGTCGAGGCTGTGAACCACATCAATGTGCACTAATAGGGCATGTAAATATAACGCACCAACACTTCTCTCGCTTGCGGCCTACGACTACGTATATCGGCCCGAAGTAATCGATGCCAATGTAGCTAAAGGCCCTCTCGTAGCATGCGAGTTTTGCTCTGAGCATAGGAGCCATCTGCGAGGTAGCGGCTTTATTTTTGCAAATTTGACAGCTTGTTCGTACATTCCGGTATAGGACGCGCAACCGTGGAACGTAAAACTTGCCCTTGATACCATTTACCACGGCTTCATGTGACAGGTGGTGGTCCTTAACGATCAAGTAAGTTGTATAGTTGTTGCACGGTAGCGTATTGTGAACATATAAATTCAGCTCGACTCCTCACTCTCATATCTTCTTCGTCTATAAATAAATTGAGCGATATCAACTTGCTTGTTTTTTCAATGTTCTTACCGCCTTTCAAGCAAATAAACTCTTGCAGGAATTCGCTGAACTGCGCTTGCCTCATCAGGACCACTTTAGCCTTTTCTGTGATTTCAGAGTTTACTGCTAGGCGGTATCAGAGGCTGGAATTTTGCTTGCATCCTCTTAGTGTACAAGATAAACCTAGCTACTGCACGGTACAGGCGCCTCCAGCTCGAAAAGTATTTTGTATTATGGTCATAAATTGTTGTTTAGTGGTATGCATATGCAGAACGTGATGCCTATTTTCGACGTTGTCGATTGGACCGAAATTTTTGCGATAGGGCCAATAGCTTTCATCCGCTAGCAGAAAGTCAGGTCCATAAATCCACGTCTTGTGGTCCACTTTGGATTCGTGCTTAGTGGCGGGGTCTGCGGGGTTTAATCGTGATGGAACCCACCGTCATTGTTGAAGGTTTGTACTTTCCAATATTTCAGCTACTCGGTACCTAGCAAAATGACGGAATTGCTTAGGATCCACACTGAGCCACTTCAACACCGTAGACGAGTCAGCTCAGATGCGTAGACGCGAAATACCATCTATTTTTGATGCCAGCCGAACGCCTGCTATCGCAGCTTGAAACTCTAGCCGCTACGAACGACAGGTTGATATCGCTACCGAGTTGCACGCGCAAATAACCCACCGCTGCGTAGCCATATTCACCGGCGTATACGAAGGTATGCAACTGAACGTCTACGTCTGTTGTGCTATTCTGTGAAATAAGTAGCGTGGCGGTATTTCTATGGACAGCATATGTGGCACGGTTGCTTTTCAATGAGACCATTTAGAATACAAATCTTCGGGGACCACCTTATACCAGTCGATTCGCGCACGTCAGATTTCTTGAAGTAAAATTTTTAATGCAATTGTAAAATGTGACAAGAAACCTAAAGGAATGATTGTTGACATCAGTACTTGCAGTATCTCATGCTTCGTTGGTGCTAGGCTGCTGGTGATACCAACTCGTTTCAGACTGGTGTATTTAAAAACGTCCTTGTTCGGGTCTCAGTAGACGCCTAATATCTTTTCACTTGCGCCCAATTGCACAGGAGCTTGATCTTTTTCAACACATCCTTCCAAGCGTCCTAAGACGAAAGCTGAATTTGACGCACTGTTACGTATATTATATGTCTGCACGCTGTCTGTACTGTCATGAAGTCGTCTACATAGTGATGGTTCTTGATGGCGTCGACTGCTCTGAGGAATTGATGAACGAATGTTTCTGCGTTTTTGTTGCGAACGTAGTGTGCAATGCATGGCGCACAGATAATGCCGAATGTTAAAGCACGCATAACATATACGATGGGCTTGTCAAACATATCACCTTTATCCCACCACAAGAACCTTTGTACTTTCCTTTTAGCTGCTGCATCCCACACCAGTCGTAGTTTTACGGGTTTTTAGTCACAAATATCGGCAAGTTTGTAGTAGTGAGGGACTTAGTTTCACGGCATAACTCTTTGCTAGTAAATTATTAATCTGATCTTGCATTGCTGCCCTAAGAGCTGGATCTTTTAGGAACCTTAAACACATCAATCTCTTATACGCTATTTCGTAGCTTTTGGGCAGATATACTACGTCATGGCGTCCAACTTCGTACTTATCATCGACCTTCCGACATGTTGTGTTTAGTATAGCCATCGCCTTCGACTCTAGGGGCGATAGTAACTGTGCTAGCGGTGATGAGTCCAACCTGAAGGATTCCTTCACTAGGTCAAGCAACGCCTCGTAATCTTGTCTAAATGCACATGTGTGAATGTTTAAATACGAATTCAGCGACAGATTGGAGCCACGCCTTTGAATCGGCCATTCCAATCTGGTTTTGATAGCTATCGGTTGGTACCAGCTACCCTCACGAATTTGATTGGGACAGCAAGGTGCCAGTTGTCGCCGGTCCACCGCAAGCACAGTGGATCGGAAACACCCTTCAAGTAGAGTTGGTTGAAAATAGCTTCTTCTATCAATGTTACGGATGACCCCTCATCTAGAAATGCAAACGTATCTAAGTGATTATTAATACCATGAATACGAGCCGGAATGACGCAAAAATAAAGCGAGTCCTTTCGATGAGCGCTGTGTGAATTCAAGGATCCATTTGCTGCGTGTTCAATACTGTGCAGATCTGATTTTCGGAGGTTTCGGTGTAGTAGTTGGTGATTGCATGCATTGCAGCCATCAATAGCTTTATGACTTTATTTACAAAGCGGTGCCGTCGATGGGTATTTAGACACTGTCGGCATAACTTTAAGGAGCGCACGACTTCCTACTAGCGATTCAGTGTCAGTTTTCTAAAATCATCACATTGAGCAACTCTATGCCTATCAGCTCCACAGTGGGTACAATCCTTCTTTCGTTGTGAGTTGTCTGCCTGTGTGTGCATATTTAGTACACCGCTCCACATGAACGATGTAGGCGTGAGGACCTTGCTTGCTTCTTCTGCTAAAGAGTAAAGCCAATCGCTAAAGATCTTTACTACTGAAGTCCGGTCGTCTTTTTTATGCATGGCCCAGGACAGCTTGTACGAATTTGGTAGCTTCTCCACTAAATCCTTGACTAGCATGGGATTACTCATGTACGCGTTCATTTGTCATGCCTCCATCGCAGAACACATATTACGCAGGCAGAGCACAAAATCGATTAGGGCTTCCAGCTTGTCCTTCAGTGACTGCACTCTTCTCAACTTCTCGACCATATTTTCGATGGTGAACTCTGGCCTGTTGAAGCACATGCGCGAAGTCTCCATTATTTCTGGAACCATCGCTGGCAAGAAGCTTACTTCGCACTATCCTTTAAGCTTGCCTGCAGCCCCATCAGATTTTCTGCGTTTGAGTAGCCTGCAACCTGAGTGCTCGTTTTAAAACTACTTATAAAAAAAGGCTATTCGTCCTGATAGCCTTGGAAATGTGGCAAGTCCTTCGGATTTACTTGCCTAGCAGCTATCTGGGTGGCGGTAGGCGTAGGGCGCATGCTTGTGTTAAAGCTTTGCGTAGATATTTCTTGAGTTTGCGACAGGATTTCTTATTTATTCTCTAGATAATATTGCCGAAGCTCTTTTTCCTCTTCCAACATAAAGGGACGAAGCTCATATTTCCTTACTTTGCTTTCATTTGGCGCGACCTGGTGCGCTGTATGATTTGTTACCGCTGAGTGTTGTGCTGATGTGAGGCTCGTATTCATTGTTGCAGGAAATGCTGCTGGCACCGTAGTCTGCTTGGAATTTTCGGGCCTTTATGTGCCGCCGTCTGTGGTGCTCCACATGACCATTTTTTAGGACGGTGCTGTATTCGGTATCACCGTAGCTGGTGACAATACTCGCAGCAATTCAGTCTACGGCGAATATGTCGCCGGTGGTTGATTTGTGATGCGTCGTATTGCGCATCTGTCGGAGGAGCTGCAGCACTCGTTGTGGCATTATCTTTTAGTGGATTGCAGTTAGCGTAACTCCCACTTACTTCAGCGACGCCACCGTTAACCCCGACGAAATCAAAGTGATATCAGTTATCGCGATGGTCACTGCACCATGTGTTCAACATCCCTCTTGTCGTACAGGATGCAATTATGCTGGGCACGCGGCCGACTTTGAGTCATAGTAAATTAGTTTGTTAATTATCGCCAAAAGAAAAATATTTTTAAAGCTTTGTAACAAGTCAAATTAACTACAATGGTCCACCCACGTCAAGACAACAACTTTCAAAGAATTCCAATATGATTTATTTATTCTGTGTACATACATAAAATTTCGGAACTTTAAAAATATTTGTCCTTTGGCGGGGGCTGTACAAAATGAGCTATCGTTTTTCTTAGGATGATGACAGTGAGCGCTACAGGCGTTGCTATGCTTGAAGCTACAACCGCTATTGCTATATCAATCTTTGACGTGTCCGAGTAAGCGCTATATTGTGTGCTACATTGTGTGGTTTTTGAGAGAGAGAGAAATAAAAAGCAATGCGAAAAACCGTTTAAAAAACAACGCACGCATGCACACACACATTGTCCATATCAAATTTTTTATTTGAACTCTCTCTCTGTTTTTACTCTCTCTTCGATATGTCGCTGCTATAAATCACTTCACTACTAGCTTTATAGCGGCCAAGCACTGAAACTATCTTGTAGCTCTGCTCTCACTCTGACAACATTTGAGCGAGCACATAAGTAAACACAAGCAGAGTTTTGTAGCAAGTTGTAGCAACATATCATAGCAACGCTTGTAGCGCTCACTCTGTCATCAGCCTTATAAATGTTTGCTAGTTTTATACGTGCACATCACGCCTCTTACGTATGTAATTCATGTATGTATGTATCAACAAAATATCAAGGTACCCTGTGAGAACGAGTGAGGTACATGCACCTATGAGACTGGCGGCAACAGAAAAAGTTGACAACTATTGATACCAGCACTGCCAGTTGTTGATCTGGTGGTATTGCATGTCCTACTGGCGTTTCACTTTTTTTTATTTCGCATCGGCCATCCTTATGCAAGTCTTGAAAGCCCAAGATTCGTTATGTTGTAAATCCTTTATCAGGAATGTGAAAGAGCCGTTTTTACTTCGTTTCTCTCGCCATTTGTACCCCACTTGATCGTTTTTTTTTTTTTTTTTTTTTTGTCGATTTTTCTATGATACTTTTTCTATTAACTCAATTTTTTTTCTCAGTATACTTTATGATTATCGATCCAAAAACACACATTCTCAGCATATATATTTTTATCGTTATTCAGCGCGGTATCCATTATGAAATCAATTGAAATTTAATGCAGCACAATTATTTTGATAACTTTAAAAGCAGAAGCCACCGTGTCATAGTCAAAATTAAGTGCCAACATAAATTTAGCATTGGCCTTTTGACAGATTTTGGTAATGAAATTTTGTCAAAAAGGTCAAGCCTATTTTCAATTTCGAACTATTTTACTATTTTGATTTCGACTAATAAAGGCCTATATATTTTTAACATTAAGTCATGTCAAATCGAAAATGTTTTGAACATAAGTGCTTGTGATGGGCACAACCCATTATTTTTTCCAAAGCTGTTTATGTATGTATGTATGTTTTAGCATCTCAAGTAGACATGTATGAATACGGACTTAATATAAATATAAAGATTAGTTTCGAGGTACGATACATGATAAAAGGGCATTTTCATATTATCCTTTTGCCATCATGATATATTTTTAATTTATTATTGTTTTCATACATACATATCTTTATAACTACATAGGCACGTTCCTACATTATTGTCTGATTTTGTTATACCTACCTTTTTTCTTTAATTCTTCGTATGTTATTCGTACAAAATCAGTCGTCTAAAAATAAAAAAACCCTAACGTGCACACACCACCGTTGACGTATTTCGTCTTATTTTATTATCTACATTCGTCTCTATTGTTATTGATGTTGTCCATATGTGTATAATGCATACATATCTATATTGATATTTGCTTGCTTCATTTCAACGAATACGTTCAACAAAGGAGAGCAAAAACAAAATATAAACAAGAAACTACCTCAAATACAGCTGATTCAGATTTGATGTTAGTGATGCTGTTGTCGTTTTTGGTTTTTTCCATATGAGTTTACGTACGTATGTGTTTTGGTAAACGTGAAGTGGAGTGAGTGAAATCGAACTTACTGAATATAATTCGAAATCTGTCTAGCTCCAAACTAGTAACATGTAATTGTCTATTCTCTTTTCATTTTTCATTCTTAATTTTTCGCACGATGTATTGCACTCGAACCAGTGTTCTCGATTCAAATATTTAAGGTGGTTTGAGTGTGAAATACAGAAAAAATTTCCACAGGTCAAAATAAGATATCGGAGTATTTCTTTTTATACAATGTCCCCACGGCAGCGAAAGCAAGTGGTTTTCAACTCATTCGTAATAATCTCTGAAAACCAGTGGAAAATCGATTATTTGCATGCTCTAGCTGTAAAAGTCTGCATGAATGTGTGCATATGCATGTATGAATGTTGAGACTTATAAATTGCATTCTTTTCATATTAACCAATTATTTATCGTTTTTGAAAAAGTATGCGCTGTTCACAAATTCATAAGTAAATGCCGCGGCGTCCATTAATTTTAATAGAGCAGAAATAATTTTATTTATATGCATTTTCAACAAACAATTCATTTTAAAGTCACGGAATTGTTAACAAAAAGAAGTGTCAACTGAGAACGAGTAAATTGTAGAAGAATAAGATAATAATGTGGGGAGCATAATAAAGTTTGAAAACTTTCCACGAAAAACCACTGATTTTCTCTGCCGTGTGGACATTAGTTCTTCTAATATTCTTGATGTCATGTTCGATTTACATTAAACTCTAGCTTTTGTAAACACAAAGGCAGTGTTATACAATGTTATACATTTAACTTTTATAAGTTAAAGTTGGTGTGAAAACACGAAGGCAAACTGCACATTGTGCAACTCTTGGCCGGCTAGACTAGACAAAGGTGGGCAACATTTTTATATCGTGGGCCAGAATAAGCTAGACGTTTTCTTCACGTGCCGTATTAGGTAATTCACACCTTATGACCCGTAATTTTTTTTTCTACAAACATGAATATGATTTATTTCTGGTATATGTTGCGACAATATACAGGGGATTGGAAAAAATCAGAATTAATCTTAAAGCAATAAAGTGAAAAAAGTATGACGTCTATTTTGTTATAATAGCATTTTAATATTTCGTTTAAATGATGATGTACAAATCGGTAATTTTGGTTTTGTAATTCGATATCGCTAAAGAACCGCTATTCACATCTATATGTTGAGCCAAATAAATAATAAATATACGTACCTTAGCATATGGGCAGCAGGCCGGGAGTTGCCTACCGTTGTTATGTGTAGACAATGCATAGAATCAATTATCTTTCGATTCTATCACTTTATTCCTTGAGCCATCGTGGTATAATAGACAATAAGAGAGAGATTAGTTATGTACGAAAGTTTGTATGAAAGCGGTGATCTGAAGCATTTCTTAAATTTCTCCTTTCGACAGACTCTATGCAAGTCTGACCAGTTCCTTCACTTGAATGTATATAAACCTCCTATAAACCTTTATGTTGCAGAGAACATTACTTTTCATTTTACTATTTATATAAATAAATATATAAACTGAACACAACAGCTGATATGTGATAGTTTACATTAAAAAGTAAACAAAAACCACAGTCATTCACAATGGAGCATCTATCGGGCGTATTGAAACGATAATACAAAAACTTATTTCATACAATACGTTTGCAAGCGTTTATCATCTATCGTACGGAAATTCATTTTTCCGATAACAATACACTGTGGAAACACAGTTTTTTATTCACAACTAATAGCTAAATAGGAATGTTGTTGTAGCAACTAAATAGGGATAATATAAATTTTACGTGCTCAATATTACGAAAATTCTTTAGGTTTCAGAGATATTATAAAAAATTTTGGTATTCTATAAGCCTCACTTGAAAATGGCGAGCAGTTTGCAAGCGTTAGAAATGGAAGAGGGATAATATATGCCACTATACATAAACGGTGTTAAAATCCCGTACCACAACACGGCAAAATACCTCGGCATGACCTTGGATAGCAAACGAGGAACTAGAAATAAAATACAGAAATACGTACTGGTTTCATGGTTAGACAATCCGCTTTATCCACATTCAATAAAATTTCATTATACAAGCAGGTGTTTACCCATATTGACCATATGTGGCTGCGCAAGCCTTAGCAACATTAAACAGATCCAGAAGTTCCAAAATAAAGTTCTACGATGCGCCGTCAATGCACCGTGGTATATCCGCAACCGCGACTTAGAACGCGATTTTGGAATCAATTCTGGTGTTGTAATAATTAAAGTATATACCGCAAATATTAAAATATAATGAAACTGCGAAAAATACAGATTTCGTCTCAAAGTAAGCTGTGTTGAAAACTGTGTTGAAAAGGCCTAATTTTCATAAAAAAACTGTGAAAAAGTAGAATGTGCAAAAATATATTGTTTGGATGAGGCTCAAACATGTGAATTATATTCAATCCATTTTCATAAAAAAATGTAAAAAAAGAATGTATATATATATATATATATATATATATATATATATAATATATATAATATATATATATATATATATAATATATATATATATATATATATATATATATAATATATATATATATATATATATATATATATATATATATAATATATATATATATATATATATATATATATATATATAATATATATATATATATATATATATATATATATATATAATATATATATATATATATATATATAATATATATAATATATATAATATATATAATATTTATATATATATATATGTATATATATATATATGTATATATATATGTATATTTATATATATATATATATATATATGTATATATATATATATATATATATATATATATATATATATATATATATAAATAAAGGGTTATCCATTTCGCGGTTTCAAAAGTAAATGTAAATAAAACACATAAAATATTTTTTATCATGATATTTCTTTTTATACCCTGCATAATGCTATATGCATGGTATATTCATTTCGGTCAGATGTTTGTGTCCACTTGAAGGAATCTCCGGAGATATAGACATAGATATATATTCGTGATCAGCGTCGATTAAATTTTCGATTTAACGATGTCCGTCCGTCTGTCTGTCACCTGGCTGGTTCGCACGATAACTTGAGTAAATATTGAGCTATTTCGACGAAATTTGGCACAAGCAACCTATGATCAAGGGTACGGAGGGGATTGATATTGGGCATGATCGGTCAATAGCCACGCCTACACCAAGCATTTAAAGCGACTAACCTCGGAATTTTCAAAATCTTTAACTTGCTATAACTCACATAATATACCACTTGGGACAACAATATTTGGCACATAGTTATATTATAACCTCGCCAAAAATGGGTGAGCCACGCCCACTTCTTAGCATAGCTCCCATACAAAGTGTCTGTACTTCTTTTAAATTGAAACAGCTGTAACTTCTAGAATCTTCTGTCCAGAATAACCATAATTGACACTTAGATTAACATGGTAGTCGAAAATAATATGGCGGAAAATCAGTGTGCCACGCCCACTCCTTTTTGGGTCTGCCATACAAAGTTGCGGAAATTAAAAAAAATGTTACTGGTTATAACTTGCAAACTATTTAGCGTAGAATAACGAGATTTAAGGTGTGGATTAGTATTGTACGAGCAACTAGGCTCACAGGAAATGGGCGCACCACGCCCACTGTTTATCGTAGCCCCCATACAAATTTTAAATTGAAACAGCTGCAACTTCGGCAATCTTCTGTCCAGAATAACCATAATTGACACTTAAATTAATATCGTAGTCGGTAATAATCTGGCAGAAAATCTGTGCCACGCCCACTCCTTCATGGGTCTCCCATCCAAAGTCTAGGTAATTAAACTAAAACTTTTAAGCTCCATAACTTACAAACCATTTAGCGTAGGACAACGAGATTTAAGGTATGGATTAGTATTGTACGAGCAACTAGGCTCACAGGATATGGGCGCGCCACGCCAACTGTTTATCGTAGCCCCTGTGCAAAATGAGTGAAATTCTTTTAAATTACTTACTTCTGTCTACAAGAATTATAATTAATACTTCAGCTAATATGGTAGTCGAAAATAATCTGACAAAAAATCAACATGCTACACTCACTCCTTCATGGGTCTCCCATACAAAGTCTAGGTAATTAAACTAAAACTTTTAAGCTCCATAACTTACAAACCATTTAGCGTAGGACAACGAGATCTAAGGTATGGATTAGTATTGTATGAGCAACTAGGCTCACAGGAAATGGGCGCACCACGCCCACTGTTTATCGTAGCTCCCATACAAATTTTAAATTGAAACAGCTGTAACTTCGGCAATCTTCTGTCTAGAATAACCATAATTGACACTTAAATTAATATCGTAGTGGGAAATAATCTGGCAGTAAATCAGTGTGCCACGCCCACTCCTTCATGGGTCTCCCATACAAAGTCTAGGTAATTAAACTAAAACTTTTAAGCTCCACAACTTACAAACCATTTAGCGTAGGACAACGAGATTTAAGGTATGGAATAGTATTGTACGAGCAACTAGGCTCACAGGAAATGGGCGCGCCACGCCAACTGTTTATCGTAGCCCCTGTGCAAAATGAGTGAAATTCTTTTAAATTGAAATAGCTGTAACTTCTGCATACTTCTGTCTACAAGAATTATAATTAATACTTCAGCTAATATGGTAGTCGAAAATAATCTGACAAAAAATCAACATGCCACACTCACTTCTTAATG
>OY978526.1:56685812-56705812 GCA_963854835.1 Megamerina dolium | reverse complement strand
CCTCTGACCTTGGACATCACTATCTTATACGCGTCGCCCCACGGGTTCTCGTCCACCTTTTCACAGAGTTCTTTGAAGCATGAGGACTTGCTGCTTTTGATCGCCTTTTTAAACTCCTTGCGTTTCTTTTTGAAGCATTCACGTAGTATTATATGCTCCGGCGTACCTTGGCTTCTTTGGGAGAGACGTCTTGCTCTATGACATTCACTTCTTAATGTATTAATCTCCTGATTCCACCAGTACGTGGGCTTTCTAAACATATTCTGTCTTTTTCTGCACATGGCGGCGTCGCAAGCTTTACTTACGTACTTTGACAGTATGTCAGCCTGTCGGTCCACGTCGTTTGAACAGTCTGGGTTCACGTCTAGAATGAGTTTGAAAATTTCTTCATCGAGCGTTTCCACTTTCCACCCTCTGGTTTGTGTTTTTTGTAGGCCCCCTCGAATCTGCTTATGATTGCCGACTTCCATCACAATAGCAAGCTGGTCGCTATGTGTGTAAAAGTCGCACACCTGCCAGCTTGTCGATCGAACGAGCGCGCGGCTGGCGAACGTAATGTCAATAATTGATCCGCGACCATTCTTCTCGAAGGTATTTCTACCGCCAGTATTGAGCAATACAGCGTCTAGCAAGGAGAACGCCTTGAGCAGGGCATCACCCCGCCTATTTGTATAATTGCTGCCCCATTCCTCGGCCCATGCATTGAAGTCACCTGCTATTACGTTTGGCGTAGTAGTTCTGGTGTCTCGCACTAGTTCGTCTAGAATCATTTCATAGTCGACTTGCGTCACACTCGGCGGGACATAGCAGCTGTAAAAATTGATTCCACAGATCTTCGTCCGCGTGTAGTAGGATCTCCCAAGGAGCGGCTTGTCTTGGATGGAGTTGTTTCCACAGGCCCATATGGCAGCTTTGTTTACCTGATCAGAGATCCAGGTTCCTGCGCTTAAGTTTTTGTACTGCTTCTTTGGACAGTCTTAAAAGGGGCCTACTTATTTTAGCTGGTTCCGAACGGCAGAACCCTTGTGACATCACTTTGCTTTGTCACAGGATTATTTTTTGAAGCTTTTTGTCATGGCAAATTTTTACTGCGGGAAGAATTGCCAATTGCTTGCCGACAGTTGGATACCGCTCAAAAGAAAAAATATTTTCGATATTAAATTTGTTATGCTTCAGTCCGAGATTGAACCCGCGACCTACAGATCAGAAGGTCAACGCAGTAATCACTGAGCAACGGCACCCAATAAAGTGTTATTAAATGCGTATACATTTAACTACTGTCTTTTGTTACTAATGGAATAATTTTCACTTTCACTCTTGGGAGTCCGGGATTGTAATAACAATATCTCGAGATCGTAAAATACGAAAAAAATTACGTCGTTACTGCTTACATAAGCCTGCCCATAACCCTCGTGTTTACATTAGTGTATTTGTGCCGGTCTTATTTGAATTAAAATACTACACTATACTTCTTGTTCCCTACTTCTCTAACTATCTCGCCATCATAGTTGCTCATGGGCAGGCCAGTATGAACATAACCAAAATCTATATCGATTTGGTTTCTATGTTTATGACAAACTAAGTTACATCTCGAGTAACTGATTTATCTAATGTGCACTTTGGGGTTCTTTTATATTTACTCTTCATATTTATTAAACGAAAAATTTAATTTGTTTGCATTTTTGGTTTTCTTTTTAACTATTTGCAAAATCCACATTCTACCATAACAAAAACAACACGCACAATATTAATCTACGTTCATTCATCCAATGTTTTTCCTTTCAAAACAACAATTGTCAATTGTTTAAAAATTGTATACACATACTTTCTCGTTGTACATTGTATGAACAAATAGAAAGAGATCGAGCCAGCGAGAGAGAGAGAGACAGAAAGAGAAATTAATTAAAAATTTATTGTGTATAAATATTCGACAAAATCGTTAATACCACCATATCGAATTTTCACGATTTTCAGATTATCAACAATAACATCAACAAATACAACACCAACTAATTGAAAAGAAGAAGAAGAAGAAACAAAGTAGAGCATTTATAGAATATATCATCCTTAGCAGAGATTGGGATAATTCTACATATATCCCTTTGCTCCACATCCTACATTCTTTGTGTGTGTATGGGTCATTGAAAACTAACCGACTCTCGTGAGAATTAAATAAACGTAAAAGAAAGTGAAAATTGACAAAATAGTTCAACATTTAAACCCAAACAAAATAGAGAGAAATATAATCCATTCAATTGAAAAGGCGAAGAGGTGCAATTAGAGAAACCCCCAAAACAAAAAGAAGTGAAAAAAGAAGTAATTTTTTTTTCCTTTCTTCGTACTTCATTTTGATTTCTCCCATCTTTTATCATCTTTAAAAACTAATTTGAAAAAATTTTCACAATTCTCAGCAAAGTGAACAAAAGTGTTGCGAGGGCATGTTTAGTGTGATTGAAAGTGCGGTTAAGTGTCGTCTATGGCCGAATCCGTTAACAGTAAATCGCTCTCTGCAGTGACGGAGGGGCACGACGGCAATAAAATTGCAGCATTTAGTACCCCAATAACAGCAACAAGGGCAACTGCGACAACAACAGCGACGAAACAACGCCGAGGTCGACAACCGAAATTGCAAACCAATCAGCTGGAACAGGATAAACATCAGAAGCAGGAGCAGCAACAACAGCAAATTAAATATAAAAAGCAACAAATACGAAATAATAGTAAAAGTTGCCGAAATAGTGTAGTGACAACAGCAATAGAACAACAACAACAACAACAACAAGAAATACAATCAACAACTGATTCAACTACAAAAACAGCAGTCATTACGAATAATCGGAAACGTATACACACCAGCATCAGCAATATCAGCAGCAGCAGTATCACTAGTAATAGCAATCGCCCAACAACAACAACTGCTCATTTATTCAATAGCATTAATAGTAGTAATAACAATAATAACAATACCGCAGTAAAGCGTACTTCATCACGTAACACATTGAACAGCAATTGCAATAATATATCGTCACTGAGTGTTGCTATCGCCAGTTCAAATTCGAATTCGAATAGTGTAACACGTAGTGATCGTAAACGTCAACACGAATATCGGCAGCAGCAGCAGCAAGAACGGTCATCATCGTCATCACCACCTCTGCAATCTCACGGAAAATGTAAGTTTTATTCCAGAAGAAGGAAATGCTTAATTATAGAAATTTAACGTAACTTAACTTAAAATCAAATTCTCATTAGACTTCTATGTCACGTTACGATTAGACACATAACTCGTAAAACAGATTATTAGCAGGGCATTTCCACAGGCAAACGTTTTATGTTGTTAATGTTAACAGGCAGTATATTGCCAATGCAGACGGCTCTTAGGAATCAATAATTATCAGAGCAGTTATCTTGATATTTGATATTGCCACCAAGGGCTATCAGTTTGATAATTTGACAGCCATTTCTTAATTTATACTAAAAGTTCGTTGTGGCAACATCTTCAAATTGATCGCAAAATTTTGGTCGTCGCCCATTTTGTTTGCTTGTGTTTTATGTCGGATAATTAAAAACGGGAAAATAGTCAAAATAGCAGACAAAAGAAAACAAATCTTTTTTCTTTTGATGCAACGAATATATTTGCACCATGCCATCTTTCAAATGCTTTTATCAAAATAAGAATATTGCCACTAATAAAACTTATATCTTGCATTTAAAATGACAGATGGTAGACAATAACTTTTGCCTGTGGAGACGCGGCGTTAGTGTTATCTGAGAACATAATATCTCTATTTTAGTTCACTATTATAATTCGAACAAATACTACGATAATGCAAGGTGAATTTTTAAGAGCTTTCGGATTTGATTAAAAAAACAAAATTTAGAGAAATGTATGAAATCTTTATTTGAGTCTATAGCAGGATCTATATATAATTCAATGTTTAAAGATGGTTTCATGTAAATGTTGACCGCGGCTACGCCTCAAATGGTTCATACGCTGGGTTCAACTGTGGCATAAACTCTCCAACATATCGGCCGGTATCTCACGAATATACATATTCTCAATATTGGTTTCCAGTGCGTCAACCGTTGCGGGCTTGTCGCTATAGAAATGAGCCTTAACATAGCCCCAACAAAAAATAATCTAAAGGCGTTAAATCGCACGATTTAGGCGGCCAATTGACCTGACCGGCTCCAGTTGGCCGGTCAGTTGGGCCATTGTTTCGCGTGCTGTGCGGCATGTGGCACCGTCTTGTAAAACCACATGTCAGCAAAGTCTAGCTCTTCCATTTTGGGCAAAAAAGTTTTTAATCATCGCACGGTAGCTCTCGCCATTCACAGTAACGTTACTGCCTTCGTCGTCTTTGAAAAAGTACGGTCCAATGATGCCACCGGCCCATAATCCACACTAAACAGTGTATTTTTCGGGATGCATTGGCAGTTCCGCTAATACTTCTCTGGCTGCTCTTCACATCAAATACAGCAATTTTGATTGTTCGCATATTCAACCAGAAATGAGCTTCGTCGCTGAACACAATTTTCCGATAAAAAAGTGGATTTTTATTCAACTTTGCCAGCGCCCACTCACCAAATGTTAGCCGTTGTGGTAGGTCGTGTGGCTTCAATTCTTGCACTAGTTCTATTTTATCAGGTTTTACACTCAAATCCTTCCGCTAAATTTTCCACGTAGTGGAGTAACAAAGGCCCAATTGCTGCGAACCGTGCCGAATCGATAATTCACGGTCATCAACAACACTGGCGGATACAGCTGCGATATTTTCCTCTGTCCGCACTCTACGTATGCGTATTGGTGGTTTAATGCACAATAATGTAAATTCGGTGCGAAATTTAGTCACAAGATTCTGAATAGCCGCCTCAGAAGGTCGCCCAAACTGGAAGAAGAGCACGATGCACTTTCTTAACCTTGCATGAATTTTGATCATATAATTCAATAATGTGAAAGCGTTGTTCGTTTGTAAGTCGATTCATGGTGAAATTATAGACCAAACAGAACATGTTTGACAGTAACATATTACACGAAAACACTGAGCTGCCAAAAACAGTGTTGCTAAAAAATCACCTTCTACAGCGATATTTGTCCGATGTCCGATGTTTTTTACAGGCATAAAATGATGATATATAAGATTTAGCAAAAAGTAAGGGAAGGAGCAGTTCGAATGTTTGTGTGTAACCACTCTAATTGAAAACAATTGTTAATTTATAGTACTTAATTTGTCGTTATGCATGGTTTTGTTAAACTGTTCCTTAACTGTCGAGGATTATCCTGAACAAGCCGCAAAACACATCTTTTTTCTCGTTGGGTCAGAATAGAAGGTCGTCCTGAACGCGGTTGCGACACGAAGGTTCCAGTTTTTTGAAATTATTCATCACCATTTGAATTGTAGGGTGCGCTCTCCCAAGGCCTTCTTTCCATAATTTTTTTATAATTTTCCGTTCTTCAACTCCAATTTCCTTTCTTTTTGAATTCGTCTTTATTAAACTTCTTGAAATAGATTATTCAAAGCACAAAATCAAACCACGATACGTATTAAATATAGAACTTGTAAAAAAAAAAACTTTTTATGGCACGAGCGATCGAGGAAATATAAATAAATATTTATATAATATAATATAATAAATATTTTATAATTAACGCAGGAAGAAAAGAAATTATGTGTAAATAAAAAAAAAACAATTGGGTTTAGGAAAATAAGCATATTTTTCGTTTTTTTAATTATGATTAGGATTAGGATGTAAGGGTTGAGGATATTTCCCTCCTGTACAGCGATCTCTTGGGTCTATTGTACACCCTCTTTTATTTTGAGTGAATTATATCTCCTCCTTGAAAACTTTTTTTTTCTAACAAGCTTTTTTTTATTAGATCTTTCTAAATTACTTAGAAACTAACAATAAGTAATCAAATCTTACAAACTAATTAAAATTATGTGATATTCCCAACGTTCCATCACAATTTGTTGAGTCGCGAGGTATAGCAATTTCACAGCATATTCAGTGTCTTTTCTTTTTAATCGACGATGCCCCGTGCTCAGCAACAATTGCCTAGCAAGGGGATTCGGATTGTGTAATTTTTGAATGTAGCTTCTGCAGGACATTGCAACTTCCTCAGAAATTGTGGGTACATTTAAATCTCGATGGATGTTAACGTTCCTCATATACCAAGGCGCGTTTACAATAATTCGCTGACACTTGGATTGTATTCGCTGCAATTTTTCGATATTTGAGGGAGATGCGGTGCCCCAAAACTGAATACCATAAGTCCAAATTGGCTTCAGGATTGCTTTATATAATAGCACTTTGTATTCGAGATTCAACTTTGATCTTTTGTGTAACAGCCACCATAACTGATTCATTTTAAGCTTGATCTGAGTTTTCTCTGCCTCTATGTGATTTTTCCATGTCAGCCTTCTGTGGAATACCCAAGTACTTTGTTGAGGAACATTGTGGAACTGATTGGCCATTAATATTAAGTGGGGGACATGTATCTAGCCTTATCGTTAAGGTTACATGTACGCTCTTTGATTCATTGACTTTTATACACCATTTTGCTAGCCAGATTTCGAGAGAATCGACATGAGTCTGCAGGAGTTTAGTAGCTTCTATGGGATTAGAGTGAGAGCACAATATTGCCGTATCATCAGCAAAGGTCGATATGAATGTATAGTTATTGTTGGGCATATCTGAAGTGTATAAGAAATACAGTAAGGGGTCCAAAACGCTTCCTTGAGGAACGCCAATCCAATGGATTTGTTGTAAAATCCTTGTGATGTACGAGAAATTGTCTTCGTGAGGTAGCTACTAAGCAATGAGGAAACATTTGCAGGAGTAATAGTTTGAGTTTGTAAATAAGGCCATCGTGCCATACTTTATCGAAAGCTTGAGTGATATCAAGAAAGACAGCTGAGCAATACTTTTTTTCTTCAAAAGTGTTCCTTATAAGAATTACAATGCGGTGGACTTGTTCTATTGTGCAGTGCTGTTTTCTAAATCCAAACTGATGTTGGGGAATCAGTTAGTTGAGATTAATAAATGGAGTTATATTCATGACAAGTAGCTTTTCGAATACTTGAAAACTGTGTTTAGATATTTTATACTCGGAGCTTGTATTCCTGGGTAATCTTCCTCCAGCAAGTGTTCTTTTTCTAAGAAAAGCTCCATATAGTAGTCTAAGATTTTGCCGGTTTAAGATTATCGAATTCTACGATATAAATTTTTTTGAATGTTTCATGTTCAACTGTTGATTCCATACTCGGTTTGTTAATTCAATCGCCCATTTTTCCTTGTTTGTGTATCAGCTTTCGTAAAGTCGAATTTCTCGTTTCTGTAACTCAATAGAGAACTTCCCTACTGATGACGTAGTTCATTCCAAAACGGCTATAGCAGTTGAGTTGAGGGTATTTGTACTAATAGGAATTCAAACCACACTTACAGAAGCAGTAGATTAGAGAGTAACGTCACTTGCGTTACATGCTCTACCGGTGGAGAAGAGTTACAGAAATGAGCTACAGGTCCTAAGAAGGGACGTCCTTCCACCATCCTAGCTTAATCATATGCTCTGTCGTTGCTATCAAAACCCCTTTACCCCGGCACCTATTGGTTGTTATTGATTCACCTATTTAAACAATGATATGTGCTTAAAGGTGCGTATAACCTGAAATCGTTACCGAAATAAAGAATGTAAAGTTTTTTTAGTTTATGTCCAGTGAAAGAATTGATCACCTTTTCGTTCATGCTACAACTTTCCTCGAATCTACGAAACGAATGCGAAATGAATTCTGCATTTTGTCTGATATGGAAATTCAATTGTCTATATGAGGTGATACCACGGTCTGAAAGATCACTTACCACATAATATATTTACCAGGTGTACAAGCTTAAATCCGCTGTTTGCTCGTAGATGGCGTTAGTGAGCATATTGAGCTATTATCGACTGTGAATCCTTTTTTTCGAGTTCGACATCTGTTTACATTAATTAGTAAACATCATCAGTGATTTCATACAACAACACATTTTTCTTCGTATAATAATGTCTAGTTTCGTGCCAGAAAAAGAGAATATGCGGGAAGCTCTACTTTTTTGCTTGAATTTGAAAAAATCTGCTGCTGAGTCGCATCGAATGCTTGTGGAGGTCTATGGTGACAGTGCGCTATCGGAAACCAGCAACTTCTTCTCCAAGACCAAATCGTTTTGGACGCAAGACGATGCTGTGCGTTTGCTGGGATCAGCAGGGTGTCATTTACTACGAGCTGTTGAAACCTGGTGAAACTGTCAATGCTCACCGCTACCACCAAAAACTAGTGAAATTGCGCCGTGCTTTGGGTGAAAAAAGGCCTGGTTATGAACAAAGACATGAGTAGCTGGTTTTTCTCCACGACAACGCCCCATTGCACACGTCAAAACTGGTCCAAAACTACTTGGACACACTCAATTAGGAGGTGCTACCTCATCCCGCTTATTCACCAGACCTGGCCCCTTCTCACTATCACCTGTTTTCGTCGATGGGTCACGCGCTCGCCGAACAGCACTTCGATTCGTATGAAGACGTCGGAAAATGGCTTGACGAGTGGTTTGCCTAGAAAAATTATGAATTCTTTTGGCAGAATATACACAAATTAACCAAGAGATGGGAAAAATGTATAGCTAGTGAGGGCAAATACTTTGAATAAAATAATTTTTGGCTTTCTATGAAAAAAAAAGTCTTTTTTTTACCGAAAAACAGCGGATTTAAGCTTGTACACCTGGTACATAATTTATGATAAGGTTGTTTTACAACAATGCCGGCCATACGAATACTAAAACATTTGCATTAGTGTGTGTGTTTCAAGGGGAATACGTGCTTCTACAGTGGTTTTATAAAAACTGCGGAACTGTGCACTGTGAAGTGGTGAGCAAGCATCGCATATTGTCGTTTACTTTTGTTTTCACTGTTTCTTTCAAACATGCGTAACAGTCCTGGTTCGTCAAAAGTTAAACAGCAACTGAGAAGCGAAAGCATAACATCGTGCTTACACATCGTTATCGTTGGTGTGAAAACACGAAGGCAAACTGCACATTGTGCAACTCTTGGCCGGCAAGGGTTTACAACATAAGTATAATTTTCACTTAAACCCATTATTGTTAATACAATTCTTTGAAATTGTTTAACCCCTTATAATATAAATTCTGTTTGTCCTGTCTGTATGTCTGCTTCAGTCCGATATAAAGGTAACATAAAACATTATGTAATTCTTATTATATATTAATGTGTTTCACTACTACTGCGGATTTCCTTGTCTTATACTATATACAGTGGCTCACAGCTTATTTCGTACAGTGTATATATTTTTATGTACATGGCTGTAACATCGAAACTAAAAAACTTATCGATAAGTTTTGAATGTAGATGTCTGTGTATGTGTTTAGTAAACCTAATAAGAAAACGGGGAACCCCAAAAATTTTTCTTTTTGTTATGCAAGAGAGAAAAACTATTGATCAGCTGATTTTCAGCTCACATCTTATTTCGTACACAAACTTCAATGTAAGTAAGTTTCATTCTGCCGCGCAGTTACAAAGTTTTTTTGAATTGTATGAGTTTTTGGACCTTTTTAACTATTATAACAATTTTTATTATTATTATTTTAAATAGTTAAAGTGCTGTAAATTAAACATTTAGCTTTATGGGTCATCGTACAACGATGGAACAGCGTAAACTGGTAATTAACCATTTTAGGAAAGGTCAGAGTGTGCGAAAAATTGCTGAAATGACAAATTTAAGTGCCTCAACTGTCCAATACATCATTCAACGCTTCGTTCGCGAAAATCGGTTGGAGAACAAGGGCAGAGAAGCACCTAATAAGATTTTCAACGCATCAGACGAGCGTTATATTGTACGAAAAATTAAGAAAAATCCAAAGTTATCCGCTCCGAAGTTGGCTGCAGAGGTTCAGCGTGAAATAGGAAAATCATCCAGTGCTGAAACTGTCCGACGTGTGCTGCGCAATCATGACTTGAACGGTCGAGTAGCCCGAAAGAAACCATTCATTTCAAAAATGAATATACAACGCCGACTTGACTACGCCAAAGAGCATATTATTAAGACTCCTGCGTTCTGGAATACCGTTATTTTCGCGGATGAGTCTAAGTTTAATATTTTTGGCTCGGACGGAATGTCATATGTTTGGCGTAAAGCTAATACCGAGCTAAACAAGGAGAACCTTAAGCCCACAGTGAAGCATGGTGGCGGTAGCGTGATGGTTTGGGCCTGTATGTCAGCAGCCGGAGTAGGTGAATTGGTTTTTATTGAGGGAACAATGGACAAAATGAAGTACCTCGAGATTCTGAAAAACAATTTACTTCAAAGTGCAGACAAACTGGGTTTGAGGGAAGAATTTCGGTATTACCAAGATAATGACCCAAAACATAAATCTGGGATTGTGCAATCTTGGCTTATTTGAACTGCTCACACTTGATGTCTCCACCACCACAGTCACCTGACATGAATGTGATTGAAAATCTTTAGTCTATTTTGGACAATAAAATAAGAACACACAAGATTTCTAATAAGCAAGACCTAAAGAAGGTACTGATGGAGGAATGGAAAAAAATCACACCAGACATCACTCAAAAATTGGTGGATTCAATGCCAAGTAGACTCCAGGCTGTCATTAACGCTAAGGGATGTCATACTAAATATTAAAATCAACTTACTTTGTTTTTAGTTTGAACTTAAAGAGACTGTACGAAATAAGCTGTGACATGAATTTTCCTATTTTTTTCTTATTTTATTTTTTTATAGTGTCAAACACTAAAATTTTGAAAAAGTAAATTTTGGAAAATAAAAAACAAACCTTCCTTTCAAAAATGGCATTTATATTTTGTTCAAATTTTTGCTATATTAGGAATTACGACTGCAGCAATTTTTAAACTGTCACTGTACGAAATAAGCTGGGAGCCACTGTATAAATTTCATATTGTAGTGAAGCAATTAGAAAATATCTGCTATAGGATTGTCATAATGAGCATTTAAATATGTCTCAATGCACGGTATTTTGCAATTTATGATAACTATGTGTGAGAGTCTCTCGTCAGAAAGAATATCGTCGGGCAATAAATAAAATACGGTTCTATAATTGACCTATACACCATAATCTGTAATTTCTATTTAAATCCTTGTATGATCTTCTCATGAAGTAAATTTTTTTTTATATCAGACAGTATAATCTATATGATCATGAAATTTTAATATATTATCAATTATAATGAATGCTTCCACGATTAATTTTTCTTTTATTCTAACCACTTGTTGATTTAAATGTGTATTAATCTTCCGTTTAATTATCATATAATTAGTTTTTTTAACATTCACTATGAGTCTATTTTCACACAACCATATACAGTATGTCAAGAATGAGTTTACACATTGAAAAAAAATTCAAATTTTCAACTTTCTTAGCAAAAAACTTAGTTACTTACTTATGTGGCCCTAACAACCGAATATCGTTTAAGGCAGAAAATAGCAAGCTTCGCCAGCCATTTCTGTTCTTCGCTAGCTGGCGCCAGTTAGAAATTCCATGCGCCGTCAGGTTCTCCAGTACTTGGTCTTTCCACCGGAGGTTTGGTCTTCCTCCTCTGCGTCGTCCTCCAGCGGGTTCCGAATATAACACCTTCTTAGCTGGAGCGTGTTCTTTCATTCGCTTGACATGACCTAGCCAGCGCAGCCGCTGGATTTTGATACGCTTTACTATGTGAATATCGGCATACAGCTCGTACAGCTCATGGTTGTACTTTATTCGGTACTCGCCACCAACGCAAATAGGTCCAAAGTTCTTGCGTAGGACTTTTCTCTCGAAAACTCCAAGCATTCGCTCATCCGAGGTGGAAATTGTCCAGGCTTCAGCGCCATATGTTAGGACAGGCATGATGAGAGACTTGTAGAGTGTAGTTTTCGTTCTTCGAGAGAGGGCTCGACTTCTCAATTGCTTACTCACCCCAAAGTAACACCTGTTAGCAAGAATTATCCTACGCATGATCTCCAAGCTGACGTCATTACTGCTGTTAATGCTGGTTCCAAGATAGACAAAGTCCCTTACTACTTCAAAAGCGTAGTTGTCAACAGTGACGTGCTGTCCAAGACGCCGGGACTCTTTGTTTGTTGATACTAGATACTTCGTCTTGCCCTCGTTCACCGTGAGACCCATCCGACGCGACTCTCTTTCCAACTCTGAGAATGCTGCACTGACTGCTCGCGTGTTCATGCCGATTATGTCAATATCGTCGGCATACGCTAACAGCATGACACTTTTGTTGAAGATCTTGCCATTATGTCGTAGATCAGCAGCTCGTATTATTTTCTCCATATTAAGATTGAAGAAGTCGCACGACAACGAATCACCTTGTCTGAAGGACCTCTCCCCCGTGGGGGGAGATCCTCCCAATTTTCACTGCACAACGGGAGTTATGCAGTGTCATTCTACAAAGTCGAATGAGCTTTGCAGGAATACCGAACTCAGACATTGTTGCGTAGAGGTAATCCCTTACCGGACTGTCGAAAGCGGCTTTATACTCAACAAATAGGTGGTGTGTGTGGATCTGTTTTTCTTGGGTCTTCTCCAGGATTTGGCGCAGTGTGAAAATCTGGTCGATGGTGGATTTACCAGGTCTGAAGCCACACTGATAAGGTCCAATCAGGTTGTGGAGCATGGGCTTCAATCTTTCACACAGTACGCTCGATAGAACCTTGTATGCGATGCTCAGGAGACTTATTCCACGGTAGTTGGCGCAAATTGTGGGGTCTCCTTTTTTTTGTACAGGACAGAGAACACTGAGCCTCCAATCATCAGGCATGCTTTCATCCGACCATATTCTGCTTATGAGCTGGTGCATGCGGGTGAGCCTCCAGTCTTAAACAACTCGGCAGGCAGGCCATCAGCACCTGCAATTTTGTTGTTCTTCAGCCTTAAAATGGCCGTTTCAACCTCGTCATAGTCGGGTGGTGGAACATCAACACCATCATCTGTAATTGGGGTTATCTGGCAATATCCTTCACTGGCGGAATTGTTCGTAGCATCGCCATTCAGTATCGTGCAGAAGTGTTCCCTCCATAGGCTCAGTACACTCTGGACATCTGTAACCAGATTCCCATTTCCATCACGGCAAGAAGAGGCTCCGGGATTTAAACCTCCACTCAGGCGCTTGATCTTTTCGAAGAATTTTCGAGTTTCATTCTTGTAGTACACATCTCTATCTCCACACACTCGCGTCTTTCTTGTTCTCTTTTCTTGCGCCTGAAAAGACGTCTCTCTGTACCGCTCCTTAACAGCTCGCATTGCGCCTGCACGCAGGGTTTTTCTGTAGGCTGCGTCTTTCTCTGCGGTAGCGTCGCGACACTCTTGATCATACCACTCATTCCTCAGAGGCCGGTAGTAACCGATTACCTCCTCGGCAGCAGTAGTCATGGAGTGGGATATATGTGTCCACCGTGCGCATGTATCATCAAGTGGGGGAGTGTTCTGCATAAGCAGATCCGATAGTCGAGTGGAAAATGCATCTGCTGTCTCTGCTTATTGACGTCAGCTTTCTCTGTGCGGACTTCTCTTGTTATTTGCGACACATAAGCGTGTGCGCACCTTAGCTGCAACAAGGTAGTGATCCGAGTCGATGTTGTCACCACGGATCGATTTCACGTCCATCACACTGGAAGCATGCCTTCCGTCAATCAGCACATGATCAATTTGGTTTCTTGTACGTTGATCTGGAGACAGCCATATCGCTTTGTGGATGTCGAGATGCTGGAATCTGGTACCACCAATTACCATGTATTGTGCTGCGACGAAGTCGATCAGCCTCATTCCGTCATCGGAGGTGTTCTGGTGGAGGCTTAATTTTCCGACAGTTGGACCAAAGGTACCTTCCTTGCCCACCCTGGCATTAAAGTCGCCAAGCACGATTTTGATATCGTGGCGGGGGGAGTGGTCATAAGCTTCTTCGAGGCGCTGAAAGAAGCTCTCCTTGATCACATTGTCCTTCTCATCCGTCGGAGCGTGGGCACATATAAGGCTGATGTTGAAAAATTTTGCCTTGATGCGGATTGTGGCCAGCCGTTCGTTCACAGGCGTGAACTGTGAGACAAGATGTCGTAGTCTCTAGCTGACCAAAAATCCAGATCCTAATTCGTGCCTTTCAGCATGGCAACTGTAGTAAATGTCACAGGACGCTCTTTTGGAGCAGCCCTGTCCTGTCCATCGCATTTCCTGGAGAGCGGTGATGTCAGCTCTGTATTTTTCGAGGACATCAACCAGCTGGATAGAGGCACCCTCCCTATAAAGGGACCGGACATTCCAGGTGCATATCCGTAAATCATTGTCATTTTTTCGTTTGCGGGGGTCATCAACAAAAGCGGTAGTCCTTATCCGAGGCATATCTGTTTTTTGCGGGGGGGTTTTTTATGTGGCGGGTCCCAAACCCAACGCACAACCTCTAACCGAGGAGATTTTCGCCACTCACTTTAAGCACCTCCCAGTGGTTGCCAGGAAGACGTTGCCCGGTGGTCGCCACATGGAGGGCCCCCATTAATAATAATGAAAGCGCCATCACATAGTAAGCAGAGCAAGCTATATGACTACCCCCCATTAATAAATAAAGGTATCAACACATAGCGCTCAAACTACATGACAGCCAGTGAGTTGACTTGCGATGAGTTCAACAAGGATTGCGCTAACTCCACAAGGTTGAGGCAGTTAGACACGTTACCTTGCGAAAACACCACCAGACCACCAAAAAACATTAACTTTTATTTCCACATACACATTTTTTTTTATTAGTTATAGATATTTACAGTATTTATAAAAGATTCATGAAAAAAATTGCAAGTTCTACTCAAAAGAAAAGAAAAATGTAACAAAAAGAAATTTTACTCAATTTTACAAGTGTCAGAAGCTCTTTTCACAAACGATACAGTTTTTTTTTATAATATTTATTAGTTAAAATTTGATCAAGTAAAATATTTAGTATTTAGTATGGCCACCTTTAGCATCACGGTTTGTAGCCGTTTATTCATAAAATAAACCAACTTTTTTAGGCCATAATTGCTCGGTATATTTTGCCACTCTTCCAATATAGCAGTTTTAAGTGTTGTACGGTTTTTAGGTTGCCTTTTTGGCGACTTTTTCTTTAAGTAGACCCACAGATTTTCAATAGGGTTAAGGTCTGGACTTTGGGCTGGTGTATCCATAACTTTACCGCAGTTATAAAAAAGCCACAGTCTCACCCTACTCGCTTTATGCTTTGTGTCATTATCTTGATAAAATTTGAAATGCGGTTTGCCCTCTGATGAACCCACATTTTTTCGCACTACTGATTAAATGACTTCAAAATGCCTAAATAATGTTGTGCGTCCATGGTTGACTCTATAAAAGCCAATTTTCCTACTCTGCCTGAGATTCATCCCCAAATCATAATGAACATTTTTCCAAATTTAACAGTAGGAATTATGTGTCGATTTTCTAAAGCTGTTAATTCCTTGCGCCACACTCTGGAACTTGCAATTTTTTTTCATGATTCTTTTATAAATACTGTAAATATCTATAACTAATAAAAAAAAATGTGTATAGGGTTATAAAAGTTAATGTTTTTGCTAAGAAAGTTGAAAATTTGAATTTTTTCAATGTGTAAACTCATTCTTGACATACTGTACGTATGTATATAACGAATTTAAATTCTCCTGCATTTTTAACATTGCTACGTTGGCGTCCTCTTTATTTATAGTTAGTAAAGTATCATCAACAAAAGATTGATTTTACTATGTTTAAGTGCAACAAATATCATTTATATAAATATTAAATTATCTGATCCCTGTGGAAGTACAATATTTATAGGTACCTTATCCAAAAATGCATCGTTTATCAGCGTTTGCTTTTTTCAGTTATTTAAACAATTTTCCTTTATTCGGTATTAATTTTAATATATACGTGCCTATGAGAAATGCATTATGTCGCTCTCATGTTCAAATATAATTAGTTATTTCCAATTTTGTCACTATGGCTAACTAAATTATTATACTTACTTACTAATGTGGCCATTACAACCGAAAGTCGATTCAGGCCGAATCCCTTTTCTTCGCTAGCTGGCGCCAGTTAAAAATTCCAAGCGCTGACAAGTTCTCCAGTACTTGATCTTTCTACCGGAGGTTGGATCTGTCTGCGTCCAGCGCGTTCCAAATATAGCACCTTTGTAGCCGGAGCGTGTTTTTCCATGCGCTCGAAATGACCTAACCAGCGCAGACGCTGAATTTTAATGCGATTTACTATGTCTGTGTCAGCATAGAACTCATGGTTGTACCTTATTCGATATTCGTCACCAACGCAAATAGGTCCAAAGATCTCGAAAACTCCTAGCATTCTCTCATCTGAGGTAAGGACAGGCATGATGAGAGATTTGTAGAGTGTAATTTTTGTTACTCGAGAGAGGACTCGACTTCTAAGTTACTTATTTAGCCTAAAGTAGCACCTGTTTGCAACAGTGATCCTTCGAAATATATCCAGGCTGACGTCGTTACTGCTGTTATGACAGTAGGTACTTCGTCTTGCCCTCGTTCACTGTAAGACCCATTCGACGTGGCTCCCTTACCAACTCTGAGAATTCTGCACTGACTGCTCACGTGATCAAGTCGATTATGTCAATTTCATCGGCGTACCCCAACAGCATGACACTTTTGTTGAAGATAGTGCCATTATGTTATAGATCAGCAGTTCGAATTATTTTCCCCATAATAAGATTGAGGAAGTCGCACGATAACGAATCACCTTGTCTGACACCCAGTTCGGTATTAAACGGCAAGGAGAGATCCTTCCCAATTTCAACTGCACAACGGTAGTTGAACTCAGCCATATGATAGTTGTGAAGTGGTAATCCCTCACCTCTATTCTTGGGTCTTCTCCAGGATTTGGCGCAGTGTTAAAATCTCGTCGATAGTAGATTTACCAGGTCTGAAGCCATACTGATAAGGTCCAAACAAGTTATTAAGCATAGGCTTCAGTATTTCACACAGTACGCTTAATAGAATATTGTATGCGATGCCAGGAGATGTATTCAACGGTAATTGGCACAAATTGCAGGATCTCCTTTCTTAAGTACGGGACAGAGAACACTGAGCCTCCAATCATCGGGTATGCTTTCATCTGGCCAAATTCTCATTATGAGCTGGTGGATGCTGGTGAGCAGCTAATCGCCACCACAAGTGGGATTGTTCGAATCGTCACCATTCAATAAAATGGAGAAGTGTTCCCTCCATAAGCTCAGTACACTCTGGACACATGTAAGCAGATTCCCATTTTTGTCACGACACGAAGAGGCTCCGGGATTTAAACAGCCACTCAGGCGATTGATCTAGAAGAATTTTCGAGTCTCATTCCTGTCTACATGACCTCCAGTGAGTTAACTTGCGATGAGTTGAACAAGAATTGCAGAATTGCACTCGCTCACCGGTTGAGGCAGTTATACACGAGTTGAACCTACCATCCATAGAAACTTATGTTTCCGTACCTATGTCTCCACCCTTTGCGCACGAGAATATGTCTGAAGTATGCTTCAGTACAAAAATTCAAAATTATGTCGGTATTATCAAAGTTGAGCTTTCCAAATTTTGTTTATTTCATTTTGAATATTGGCATAGATGATAGAGTGGAAATTGAGTTTAAAAATAAAAAAATAAATATGTGGCACTTAAAGCCCCAAAGGGCTCATTAGCCGAGCTTCTCTTCCATTACTGTTGTGCGTCTTAAACTTGGACAGTATTAGAATTAACCTACTTATTTTAGCCGGTTCCGAACGGAAGAACACTTGTGACATCACTTTTTCTGAGCTTTGTCACAGAGTTCTTTAAGAAGCTTTTTCATGGCAAGTTGTTACTGTCGGAAGCATTGCCAATTGCTTGCCGACAGGTGGGTACCGTTCGAAAGAAAAATCTTTTCGATATTAAATTTGTTATGCATCAGCCGGGTATTGAACCACGACCTACAGATCAGAAGGCGAACACACTAACCACTGAGCTACGGCACCCACATTGAAATTGAGTTTAGTTGTATTCATTTTAATTGCAAGTTTTTCCATTTTATTTACCTAGCAGCATCTGGTTGTGATAATTTAATTTCACCATTGAAGAAACGTCGACTAAATACACAGCAACAAGATCAATACGATAATACAGCAACAACAGCTCCCACGTACAATAAATCCAGTGGAGCCAACAGCAGCAGCTTACAACATAGCGATTGCGTAGCACAACGTACTCGCTCCAAGACAGTTTCACCCGCAGAACCTACTTCTTCACGCGCTGTCTTAAAGTATTATCCTCAACCAGCAAAACAAAGGCGTCAGACTTTAAGCAAACTCAATTGTTTTGATAATACGCCAGTAGTAGCAGCAACAACAACACCATTACGTCTGAATAGCCGCAGAAGCAACAATATTACAAATAGCACCAAGAACAACAGAAACAGCAACAACAACAGCAATACCAATATCAATAATAGCAGGAGAAATTTATTGAATTACTATCGTAAAACTCGTAAGATCAGCCGCTCATCAGTGTCGTCATCCATTAAACGAACGGCAATCATTGACGATAACTCTGATAATAATAGCGATAACCAACAACAGCAACGGCATTATAAGAACAAAGTTGAGGAAAAATTCATAGCGAATTTAAAACAAACAGCAGCAGCGGCAGCAACAACATCCACAACAGTTACAAGAAAAGGTGAATGCTATAGTAGTGGAAGTAGTGGCATTGGTGATACTATTGATAAGAAAACACAACACAATACTAGAAATTTATTATCAATTGTTGGTAATAAGGCAAAATTAGATATAAAATCATCAACAATAAATAATAATACAACAACAACAGCAGCAGCAGCAACAGCCACATATATAAATTTTACAATATCGAGTGCTACTGGTACTAGCACATCTGAACAAGTATCAAGTGCTGTTACACCAGCTGGTAATACATCAGTAAATCTAGCTGCAGCAACGATACCGGCAACAGCAAGCAGTGCTGCTGCAATATCATCATCATTATCGTCATCACTGACAACACGTCACTTGGATAAATTTAGCAAATATCGTAAAAGTCTACGTAATTATCATCAATTGCTCAATATAAATAACAGCAATAGTTCTACTGACGAAAACGCAACCATCAATACAGCTGGTAATATCATCAACACACCTATCACAACAGCAACCGAAGCAACAACAGCGGCAAATCATAGCAGAAATAACGTTACTACAACACTAACGAACGGAGCTGTTGGCATCAGCAATAACAACAATAATAGTGCTGGTGGAAATATCTACGTCGACGGAGAAAACGAAGAAGTAGAGGAAGAAGAAGAGGACGAAGAAGACCCAATTGTCGCCTACGACATATTACTTGATAACGACGTTGACGACATTGACGACGACGACGACGAAGAAGACGACGACGAAGAAGACGACGATATTGAAGAGAACGAGGAAGACGAGGAATTAGCCAACGACAACGTTACAGAAACAACTGAAGGTAAGTTTTTCCTTTTTATTGTTATTGTAATTGTTTGTTCCTTACAAATCCTCATATAAATAATATCCTTTTTGATTTAAACAATTTTAAGTTCTCATTATTTTGATTACTTTTTATTTATTATTGGAAACTGTCTCCATATATACGTATGTATTCGAAACCATTATGAAGTTGGTTTGGTAATTTTTGTTTTGTTTTTACAAACAAGAATAATTCTAAATTCAATATTACTATGGGTATTTACGCGTTCTTGCACATATGCAAACTATGCCAATTTTCACTTGCGGAACACAAACTGAAAGCAATATAATTAAAGTATATAAAACGTTTAATTGGTTTTAAGCATGATCATCGCGTTATATCTAAACTATTCTTGATAAATATTTTTATTTATTTTATTATTAGTTGTATATATTATTATGAATTCACGAAATTTTATATAAAAAT
>OY978526.1:56678312-56680812 GCA_963854835.1 Megamerina dolium | reverse complement strand
TAACAAAAAATTTGTATTTGTCGCATAGATAACTGTAAATTCATCAAAAACTCAAAAAATACGCTGGACAAAAGTTTAAATACAATACAAGAAAACACGTGTTTTTGCAATTTCTTTGGAAAAGTACCGTTATATTTTTTTGCTTTCTTCACTTACGCATATTTATTCAGTATTATTAGTGATTTCATCGTTGTCGGTAGACTTGAAAGCAAAATAATGGGCAAAGGAAAACAAATAGAGTCTGGTGTTAAAGATTTAATAATTAAACACTTTAAAGAAAGCAAATCCTACCGTGATATAGGAAAAATTTTGAATTTGTCCTGTGCAAGTGTGCAAAACGTAATAAGAAAATATAAAACTTACAAAACAGTGGAAAATAGGCCCAGAACTGGTCGACCAAAAAAACTTTCTCGCCGAGATGTAAACTTTATCCTAAGAGAAGTGGTCAAAATCCAAAAATAAGTGCGCCAAAGTTAGCCGGTAGTATTGCTGCGGTGTCAGGCAAACATGTTCACCCAAAAACCGTACAAAGAGCTTTACGGTATAACGGCTATCGAAGCAGAGTTCCACGTAAAAAACCGCTTATTTCTGGAAAAAATAGACAATTTCGTCTGGATTTTGCAACCAAGTACAAGGATATGGATGAGGACTTTTGGCGAAGAGTCTTATTCACAGATGAATCTAAATTTAATATTTTTGGCAGCGATGGTCGCGCAAAAATTTGGCGCAAGCCCGGCACAGCACTTCAAACCAAAAATTTAATACCAACCGTTAAACATGGGGGCGGTAGTGTGATGGTTTGGGGAGCAATTGCAGCAGCTGGCGTGGGACACTTGGCTTTTATCGATGGAATAATGGACAAACACGTGTATAAAAGTATATTGGAACAAAATTTGCAGCCTTCTGTGGATAGCTTGGGTCTGGGAAGAAGTTGGATATTTCAACAAGACAACGACCCTAAGCATATCGCGCATTTGGTGAAGGACTGGTTGCTGTATTATGCTCCACGTCAGCTCTGTAGTCCTCCCCAATCACCGGACTTAAACCCAATTGAACACGCTTGGGAATTATTGGACCGAAAAATCAATCGCGCAGCTTTAAAGAACAAAGAATCCCTTAAAGAGGCTCTGAAAAAGGCCTGGTCAGAAATCAGCACATCCGAAACAGAAAATTTGGTTCTGTCTATGCCACGTCGTCTGCAGGCAGTCATTGAAGCTCAAGGCGGACCTACCAAATATTAATTTAAGTTTAACGTTTTTTAATTAAGCTAAAATCAGCTAAAGAAAGAAAATTTTGTATTGTATTTAAACTTTTGTCCCATGTATTTTTTTAGTTTTTGATGAATTTTAAGTTATCTATGAAAAAAAGTGAATTGTTTTGGTTTTCGATATTGGTCATTATTCAACTAAAAATACACTGCATACTTACATTTGTGTTAAAATGCTTTATTTTTATTTAAAGCGATGTTTTATGGGTGTATTTAAACTTAAGTCCCTGACTGTATATATATATAAATATATATATACATATATATATATATATATATATATATATATATATGTATATATATATATATATATATATATATATATATATATTTATATTTATATACATATATCTGTTATATATATATATATATATATATATATATATATATTTATATATATATATATATATATATATATATATATTTATATATATATATATATAAATATATTTATATTTATATATATATATTTATATTTATATATATATATATATATATATATATTTATATTTATATATATCTGTTATATATATATATATATATATATATATATTTATATATATATATATATATCTGTTATTTATATATTTATATAAATATCTGTATATATATATATACATATATTTATATATACAGTATTGTGCAAAACTTAAGCAACTGGCATAGTGCTCTCATTGATTTCAAATTTACTAAAAAATAAAAGCGCTTAGATTGAATGTTTTAATATTTAATTGTTCCTTCATTAAATACATAAAAAACACCAACAACAAAAGTTCGGTATTCTTACGAAATTAACTGTAAACAACAAAAAACAAATTATACTCATATTTCATCTGTGCAAAACTTAAGCAACTCGGAGTGCAAAGGTGTTCGATATTTCTTTGTTCAGAAAATAAAGGATCTTTTTCGGAGTTTTTTCTGCTTTGTGCATTAACATTGATCTAACTCAGTACAAAAAAGTCTTTCTTAGCGCACAGTTCTTTCAAACATATTGAAATCCAAAATGCAACGTGTCCGTTAAAGTCATCTATTTAAGATGAAGGTTATATCGTTATTTAAGGAAGGAAAACCACAGAATGACATTGCAAAATCATTAAATATCAACAAATCTATGATATCAAGATGGATACGATTATTTGAAAAAACTGGTAGCGTTACAGATCGAAATTCAGGAGAAAGACCCCAAAAAATTTCTTATAGGGAAGCTATTCAAATTAAAAAATTGATTAAAAA
>OY978526.1:56643312-56675812 GCA_963854835.1 Megamerina dolium | reverse complement strand
CTCCACAAACTTCGATGTGTGTTTCGGATCATTGTCGTGCTGAAACACCCATCGAAGTGGCATATTCCATTCCGCAAATGGCAACATTGCAGTTTCTAAGATGTCCTTATACATAAATCTGTCCATTTTGTGGTCAATCCTATGCAACGGACCAAGTCCACTCCCCGAAAAATACGCCAACACCATGACGTTCCCTCCTCCATGCTTTACAGTCTTTTTACAGTATCGCGGATTGAGGCCTTCACCTTTCGCATGTCGAACTCTTATTATTCCGTCTGAATTAAATAAATTTATTTTAACTTCATCACTGAACAGTACGCCAAACCACTTTTTTATGGACCAGCCCACGTACTTCTTAGCAAATTCAAGTCTTGAAAAAAAATATATGTTGTTGTTTTTGTTTTGAAGGCATTAAACCAAACATACCTTTTTTTTACATGTTTTGGTGTAAGCATTGGTTTCTTTATCGCTTTGTAGCTTTTTAAACCAACTTTAATCAAATGCCTTCTTACTGTTTTTGAATCGACATTTAAATTAAGAGTATTTACTATATCTTTTGAAGACATGAACGGATTTTTTTTAATCAATTTTTTAATTTGAATAGCTTCCCTATAAGAAATTTTTTGAGGTCTTCCTCCTGAATTTCGATCTGTAACGCTACCAGTTTTTTCAAATAATCGTATCCATCTTGATATCATAGATTTGTTGATATTTAATGATTTTGCAATGTCATTCTGTGGTTTTCCTTCCTTAAATAACGATATAACCTTCATCTTAAATTGATGACTATAACGGACACGTTGCATTTTGGATTTCAATATGTTTGAAAGAACTGTGCTCTAAGAAAGACTTTTTTGTACTGAGTTAGATCAATGTTAATGCACAAAGCAGAAAAAACTCCGAAAAAGATCCGTTATTTTCTGAACAAAGAAATATCGAACACCTTTGCACTCCGAGTTGCTTAAGTTTTGCACAGATGAAATATGAGTATAATTTGTTTTTTGTTGTTTACAGTTAATTTCGTAAGAATACCGAACTTTTGTTGTTGTTGTTTTTTATGTATTTAATGAAGGAACAAATAAATATTAAAACATTCAATCTAAGCGCTTTTATTTTTTAGTAAATTTGAAATCAATGAGAGCACTATGCCAGTTGCTTAACTTTTGCACAATACTGTATATATATATATGTATATACATACAGCTGCGGTCAATATAATAGCACCAGCCACACATTTATACTGACTCCGTTTATTTCTGTTTAACTGTTGGGCCGATTCAACTCATAACAAAATAATAAATTCATTGATGCTAATAGTTTATTATCACAAAAAAATTAATTAGTTTTTTTTAACAGTTTATAATATGTTAATGAATTTAAACAAAAAACTTAAAAACTACACAGTCAAAATAATAGCACTTCAGTTCATTTAAAAAAAAAAATAATGGTATTACTTAAAACAAATCAAAAATTTTAGTCAGATATCTTGTAAATAAATTAATGTCATGTTTTCAATATTTTGTCGCGTGCCCTTTGTTTGCTATTACCGCGGCACAACGCCTTCCCATGGAATCCACTAAATGCTGGCATCTTTCAACTTTAATGGAGCTCCAAATTTTCTGCACAGCCTGCCAGAGCCCTTCAACACTTGTTGGTTTTATTGTAGATACACCCTTCTTTACGTCGGTCCACAGATTTTCGATAGGGTTCAAATCCGGGGACTGTGCAGGCCATTCCATTACGTTGATAGAGTTATCGTTGAACCATTTTTTTGCCATTTTGCTGGTGTGTTTGGGGTCATTGTCTTGCTGGAAGACCCAGACCAGCGGCATTTCGTAGGAAGCATACGGCAGCATAATTTCATCAAGGATTTTTACATAAACCGATGAATCCATAACGGTTTTGATCCAATATATGGGACCCACACCTTGATATGAGAATCAACCCCATACCATAATACTATGACCTCCATGTTTGATGGTTTTTGATGTGAATTGTGGCTTGTATTCACTGTTAGGTGGCCTACGGACAAAACATCTGGAACCCTTTCCACCAAAAAGAACAATTTTGGATTCGTCAGTCCATAGCACATTTCTCCACTTTTCCTTTGGCCAATTTAGATGTGCTTTAGCAAAAGATATTCTTTTAGCAACATGCTTAGAGGAAAGCAGCGGCACTTTTCGAGGACTACAGGCATTCAGGCTGTTGTCTCGAAGTCTGCGGCGAATAGTTTCCACGCTCGCCGGCACATCCAATGTTTTTTTGAGCTCCGTAGCTGTCATAAAGGGATTTGCTTTAGTCGTCCGTACTAAAAGTTTTACCATTAAGGGTGACAAAACTCGCTTTCTACCACGGGATTCAACTTTTTGTTCATATCTTAGAGCATTTATAATCATTTTATTGGAACAGCCCAGCAAATCCCTTATTTGGGAATAAGATTTACCCTCGGCAACAAATTTTTTTATTAGTTCACGTTTTTCCGGCGAACAATGCTTTCCGCGACCCATAACTATGCAATTTTTTGTAAATTATTACACGATTTAATAGAAAAAATATAACAAATTTATATTACCTTCCGTTATCACTTTTTTTTCAAAAATTTTTGCAAAACAAATTTAAAAAAGTCTACTGGTGCTATTTTATTGACTGCACGAAATGTTAAGTGTTGACAAAAGATCTTTTATAACTGATTGACAGTTACGAAATTTGACAACAAATGCACACACACTGAGATAGCATAAAAAATGTAACTGTTTTTTACACTCAAAAAAATAATATAATAAATAGGTGAAATTTTTACATCATTCGATGCAATATAATGCAACTGGTGCTATTATATTGACCGGCACTGTATATATATATATATAGATATATATATATATATATATATATATATATACATACATATATATATATATATATATATATATATACATATATACATATATATATATACATATATATATATATATATATATATATATATACATATATATATATATATATTATATATATATATATATATATATATATATATATATATATATATATATATATATATATATATATATATATATATACATATATACTTACTTACTTATGTGACCATAACAACCGAATATCGATTTAGGCCGAAAATAACATGCTTCGCCAGCCATCTCTGTTCTTCGCTAGCTGGCGCCAGTTAGAAATTCCAAGCGCCGTCAGGTTCTCCAGTACTTGGTCTTTCCACTGGAGGTTTGGTCTTCCTCTTCTGCGTCGTCCTCCAGCGGGTTCCGAATATAACACCTTCTTAGCTGGAGCGTGTTCTTCCATTCGCTCGACATGACCTAGCCAGCGCAGCCGCTGGATTTTGATGCGCTTTACTATGTCAATATCGGCATACAGCTCGTACAGCTCATGGTTGTACCTTATTCGGTACTCGCCATTAACGCAAATAGGTCCAAAGATCTTGCGTAGGACTTTTCTCTCGAAAACTCCAAGCATTCGCTCATCCGAGGTGGAAATTGTCCAGGCTTCAGCGCCATATGTTAGGACAGGCATGATGAGAGACTTGTAGAGTGTAGTTTTCGTTCTTCGAGAGAGGGCTCGACTTCTCAATTGCTTACTCAGCCCAAAGTAACACCTGTTAGCAAGAATTATCCTACGCATGATCTCCAAGCTGACGACATTACTGCTGTTAATGCTGGTTCCAAGATAGACAAAGTCCCTTACTACTTCAAAAGCGTAGTTGTCAACAGTGACGTGCTGTCCAAGACGCCGGGACTCTTTGTTTGTTGACACTAGATACTTCGTCTTGCCCTCGTTCACCGTGAGACCCATCCGACGCGACTCTCTTTCCAACTCTGAGAATGCTGCACTGACTGCTCGCGTGTTCATGCCGATTATGTCAATATCGTCGGCATACGCTAACAGCATGACACTTTTGTTGAAGATCGTGCCATTATGTCGTAGATCAGCAGCTCGTATTATTTTCTCCATATTAAGATTGAAGAAGTCGCACGATAACGAATCACCTTGTCTGAAACCCCGTTCGGTATTAAACAGTGGGGAGAGGTCCTTCCCAATTTTCACTGAACAACGGGAGTTATGCAGTGTCATTCTACAAAGTCGAATGAGCTTTGCAGGAATACCGAACTCAGACATTGTTTCGTAGAGGTAATCCCTTACCGGACTGTCGAAAGCGGCTTTATAATCAACAAATAGGTGGTGTGTGTCGATCTGTTTTTCTTGGGTCTTCTCCAGGATTTGGCGCAGTGTGAAAATCTGGTCGATGGTGGATTTACCAGGTCTGAAGCCACACTGATAAGGTCCAATCAGGTTGCTGAGCATAGGCTTCAACCTTTCACACAGCACGCTCGATAGAACCTTGTATGCGATGCTCAGGAGACTTATTCCACGGCAGTTGGCGCAAATCGTGGGGTCTCCTTTTTTTTGTACAGGACAGAGAACACTGAGCCTCCAATCATCAGGCATGCTTTCATCCGACCATATTCTGCTTATGAGCTGGTGCATGCGGGTGAGCAGCTCATCGCCTCCGGTCTTAAACAACTCGGCAGGCAGCCCATCAGCACCTGCAGCTTTGTTGTTCTTCAGCCTTAAAATGGCCGTTTCAACCTCGTCATAGTCGGGTGGTGGAATATCAACACCATCATCTGTAATTGGGGTTATCGGGCAAACTCCTCCACTGGCGGAATTGTTCGTAGCATCGCCATTCAGTAACTTGGAGAAGTGTTCCCTCCATAGGCTCAGTACACTCTGGACATCCGTAACCAGATTCCCATTTCCATCACGACAAGAAGAGACTCCGGGATTTAAACCTCCACTCAGGCGCTTGATCTTTTCAAAGAATTTTCGAGTCTCATTCTTGTCGGTACACATATCTATCTCCTCACACTCGCGTCTTTCTTGTTCTATTTTCTTGCGCCTGAAAAGACGTCTCTCTGCACTCTTTTTTTCTCTATACCGCTCCTTAACAGCTCGCGTTGCGCCTGCACGCAGGGTTTTTCTGTAGGCGGCGTCTTTCTCTGCGGTAGCTTCGCGACACTCCTGATCATACCACTCATTCCTCAGAGGCCGGTAGTAACCGATTACCTCCTCGGCAGCAGTAGTCATGGAGTGGGATATATGTGTCCACCGTGCGCATGTATCATCAAGTGGGGGAGTGTTCTGCATAAGCAGATCCGATAGTCGAGTGGAAAATGCATCTGCTGTCTCTGCTTATTGACGTCAGCTTTCTCTGTGCGGACTTCTCTTGTTATTTGCGACACATAAGCGTGTGCGCACCTTAGCTGCAACAAGGTAGTGATCCGAGTCGATGTTGTCACCACGGATCGATTTCACGTCCATCACACTGGAAGCATGCCTTCCGTCAATCAGCACATGATCAATTTGGTTTCTTGTACGTTGATCTGGAGACAGCCATATCGCTTTGTGGATGTCGAGATGCTGGAATCTGGTACCACCAATTACCATGTATTGTGCTGCGACGAAGTCGATCAGCCTCATTCCGTCATCGGAGGTGTTCTGGTGGAGGCTTAATTTTCCGACAGTTGGACCAAAGGTACCTTCCTTGCCCACCCTGGCATTAAAGTCGCCAAGCACGATTTTGATATCGTGGCGGGGGGAGTGGTCATAAGCTTCTTCGAGGCGCTGAAAGAAGCTCTCCTTGATCACATTGTCCTTCTCATCCGTCGGAGCGTGGGCACATATAAGGCTGATGTTGAAAAATTTTGCCTTGATGCGGATTGTGGCCAGCCGTTCGTTCACAGGCGTGAACTGTGAGACAAGATGTCGTAGTCTCTAGCTGACCAAAAATCCAGATCCTAATTCGTGCCTTTCAGCATGGCAACTGTAGTAAATGTCACAAGACGCTCTTTTGGAGCAGCCCTGTCCTGTCCATCGCATTTCCTGGAGAGCGGTGATGTCAGCTCTGTATTTTTCGAGGACATCAACCAGCTGGATAGAGGCACCCTTCCTATAAAGGGATCGGACATTCCAGGTGCATATCCGTAAATCGTCGTCCTTTTTTCGTTTGCGGGGGTCATTAACAAAAGCGGTAGTCCTTATCCGAGGCATATTTGTTTTTTTCATTGGGGGGGTCTTTTACTTGGCGGGTCCCAAACCCAACGCACAACCTCTAACCGAGGAGATTTTCGCCACTCACATCAGCCGCCTCCTAGCGGGAGCAAGGAAGACGTTGCCCGGTGGTCGCCACATGGAGGGCCCCCATTAATAATAATGAAAGCGCCATCACAGAGTAAGCAGAGCAAGCTATATGACTACCCCTCATTAACAAATAAAGGTATCATCACATAGCGCTCAGATCGAACTACATGACAGCCAGTGAGTTGACTTGCGATGAGTTCAACAAGGATTGCGCTAGCCCCACCCTGTTGAGGCAGTTAGACACTTTACCTTGCGAAAACACCACCAGACCACCTGTTTTTTTCAATGGGGGGGTTTTTTATGTGGCGGGTCCCAAACCCAACGCACAACCTCTAACCGAGGAGATTTTCGGCACTCACTTCAGCCGCCTCCTAGCGGGTGCAAGGAAGACGTTGCCCGGTGGTCGCCACATGGAGGGCCCCCATTAATAATAATGAAAGCGCCATCACAGAGTAAGCAGTACTATATTAATATACGTATTATATATATATATATATATATATATATATATATATATATATATATATGTATATATATATATATATATATATATATATATATATATATATATATGTATGTTTATATATATATGTATATTTATATATATATATATATTTATATATATATATATATATTTATATATATATATATATATACATATATTAATAAATATATATATATTTATATATATATATACATATATTAATAAATATATATATATATATATACATATATATATATATATATATATATATATATATATATATATATATATATATATATATATATATATATAAGAATTCATTTATTATTCATATTATATCATTTTTTTGTTGGTTATTGATAAGCGAAAAGAATTGTTAAGAGAGAAAGCATTTAGAGAAATGAAAGAAAAGAACAAGCAAAAACTCACGCGGAGAGGTGGCAGCTCTGGCAGATGACAAGAATTAAAGAAAACGTACCAACAAAAACTATTTTTTCGGACTTCATTATTTTCTTCTTCAATACTATTTACGATATTTTATTTTCTATGCAAGAGTTTAAAAATAATGAGCGAAAAACAAAAACTAAATTATACATTTTTAATTTTGCACGTTGCTCTGTTGTTGCAGTTTTTGTAGTTATTGATTCCCTTTTATGTACTATAGTATTATTGTACGATTACAATAATGGTGGATATTATTGTAATATTTTTATTTGAAATTTTTCTAATGAAGAGTCGGGCTATGTAATTTATCTTAACATTTGCTGATAATTATGGTAATAATGATGATAATGATGCTGATGATGGTGGTGGATAAATTATATTATTTACGTGACATGAGATTTATTGTTGTCTGCCGTAACCATGACCGGTGGTGAAAAGCAAAAGAAAAATATGAGGTGTAACACAGAGAGAGAGAGAGAGAGAGAGAGAGAAACAAACATATATTGCCTAAACATTATTATTGAAATAGCATATTACTTTAAGTAAATCGTGAATTGCTTTACGTAAGCAAAATTACTACTTTGTTATTGTAAAATTAAACAAACATAAAATATTTTTTAATTTAAATTAAAAAAATTGTTTATTATTTTTTTAAAATACAAAAATACCTAACTGTTTAATAAAGAGATTGAAATGAATCATATGTATTGTATAAACGTGAATGGGCCAATATGTCCCAGAAATTTTTCAACATTGTCTCCTGTTAGCTCGAAAACTTCGTCCAACTTTTCTCCAATTTTTTGATGTCCTCCAAATAATACGATTTCTCGAGGCTATTAATATAGCCGTTTGTTTAATTTATTTCCTCGTTGAATCGTTCCAACAACTATGCTTAATATGCACCGGTGATCTTGGTGGCTGATACACCCACCAGGGACTTCAGTCACTATCACGCTAATCCTTGGTCTCTGGTGTATTGTGGTGAATTCATGTTTCGTTCACTATTACGAAACGGAATAAAAAAAACTGATCGGAATTGGGATTGGACATTGCCAAATTCTTTTTGGAAGTTGTCAAAGGAGCGTTCAATTGTGAACAAACGTGGCACCCATCTTGTCGAAAGTTTTTTCATATGCAAATATTTATGCAAAACTGAAATCACTGATTTTTGTAATAATCCTTTAGCCCCTTCGAGATATTTCTGTGTTACTTGTGTTGGCACGACCGCACCAGAATTAAACAAACCAGTGGTGAATGGTTCTAATCGATGGCGAAGATATTATTCCATTTTTTTACGTAATGATTTTTCACATAAAGAAATGTGTTTAATAAGCAGACAAAATTTACATATTGTTAAATTTTTTACGAAATTATTATACTAGTAGTGTTTTCAAGGACTTGTTGATTCACCTTCTTATACAAAGAGATTGAAATATTGAAATATAAATTGAGCGTAAATATGTAATGAATGTGATTTAATTTACACAAACAAAGAACGGCTTTTCTGTTGTTCTGTTGCATCTTTTTCGATTGTTAATATGACGATTTTAAAAACGTCATTATTACTAATGACTGCGGTAATGAATTCGAAATACAGATGGTAACTCAACTGATTAGTTGTCTTATATAAAGGTTTAAAAATTTAATGGAGTGAAAAGTTGCACATGTGTGTGAGCAAGTAGCCTTCTTTCTTCAACATCAACGCTACTGCTATCAGCGATAATTAACATTATTAATTATCATCATCATTATCGTTATGATCATTATCACATCATCCAAATCAACATAATCAAGTACAATCAGTCGAATATAGCATTAAACAATACACTTAAATATGTACATATACTACAACAATAACAATAGCAACACAAAAATAAAATAAAATTAAAGCAAAATCTACAAATCGAACTACAACAAGCGAATTATGTTTGCCTCACTCCCCAACTCCAAAGGTAATTGCCAACCTCAACGTATCATCATTCAGAAGAAGCAGCAGCAGCAGAAGCAGAAGCAACGTCACAATCGGAGCAATCACCAAACGCAACACCACCAGCAAAAACGTTTAACCAGCAACAATAAAAATAATAGCAGCAATATAAGTATTAATAATACAAATAATACAAACAACGGAAGTAGCATCAATAATATACAACAACCGGAGCAGGGAGGAGTTACTATTGGCCAATCGCAGTTACAAAAAACAGCTACGACGACGGGTTACAATAGAGCCCCGAATCTGGGGGCACGACAGACGCGTAGTAGTGGTGGCAGCAGTAACAGTAACACAGATTACATTGTTAGTACAATAAACGGAGCAGCGGCAGTAACTGCAGCAATAGTACCTCTGCAAAATCAATTGCAGCATCATCATATTCAACCACCACATTCATTAATAGCGCATTATCCGCAGCAGCAGCAGCAACAATCGCAGCATTCAATACATTTTCCAGTTCAGCAACAGCAGCAACATTATTTGCAACCAACAACTGCTCATTATTACAGTAACCCACAAGCGGCTCGAATTCAGTTGCATCATCAACAACAGCAGCAACAGCATCTTCCCCATATACATCATCAGCAGCAGCACCCGCCGCCGCCACTGCCATCGCAACAACAACCAGTCCACTTCTATCAAACATATCCACGTGCAGTTGGGACACCCGCCGCAGTTGCCGCCGCCAACTCTTCTTCAGCTGCAATATTAAATTTAAATCTAAACCATCACTATCAATCGGCTGGAAACGCACCGATTGCAGTTGCTGCCGCCACTACACCTATAATTTATCACCATCAACATCAGCCGCAGCAACAACAACAGCATCATCATCTTGGTAGTCACCACCAGCAGCATTCACAAATTGGTAGATACCACCACCACCAGCAACACCACCACCACCACCACCACCAGCAGCAGCTGACACATCATCAGCAACAACCACCTACTACTTTACACCCAATACCAATTGATATTGGTCTCGGTGCTGGACTTTTGGTGGATCGTTCTGCTTCAGCGACAACCTACGTGCCACCGCACCTTAATTCCCAACTCCCACCCGCGCAGAACGGTGGTGGTTACAGACAGGGACACGCGCACGGTCAGCCCACGGCCTCTGACTCAGGTTCTTGTGCATCTGCAGTAGCTGCACCAACTTCACATTCACTTAGACGTAGCTCACGTAGCAAGACGGGTTCTTGTGTAAGCTCAGCGGCCCAACACGGCAGTGGTGGCAGTAGCGGCACAACTGCAGCTGCCGCATCAGCAACATCATTCCTAACATCAACATCCGCCACCTCAGCAGCAAATACTCATCCTCCAACATCGGTTGCTGCTGTCAATGCCGTCGCCACTGCAGCCGCAAATGCCACATTGATTGGAAATCATCATCACCAACATTTGCACCATCATCCGTTACAACCTAGCGTAGCTGCTTCTGGTGGTGCTGTTGTTGTGGCAATTGGCTCACAACATCAACAACAGCAGGTACCGTCACATACACGTTCGTTGCAGCATCATCAACAGCAACAACATCACCACCATCTTCAAATGCAACAACAGCTGCAGCAGCAGCATCGTACAACAATCGTGCAACCGGGATTCCTTTACAGCTATCGTACAAACGCTGATCATTCAAATTTAAATACAAATAGTGTTGGTGTGTCATCTGCAACTGCTGCCGCCGCCGCCGCCACGACATCGACAACTACAAATTCACACACAAATAGTAATAATCACAATAAAGCAACTGGTAAGTTGGCGAAAGAAGAAGTAAATGTCTCATGTAACGAGCAAAGGGAGACAGAGAGGGAGAGGGCGCGTGGGCAAAGTAGTTGCTATAGTAGTCCAAATTATGTGAGCGTTTTGAAGTAACGTTGTATTTATGTACATTTACATTTGTGTTGGATGGGATGGAATATATCCTAGAATCCTATTCTCCTTCTCTAAGCTTCTCTATTGATAATACATGTTTGGTTGTGTATATGTTAATGATTGTTGAAAACACAATTGTGGCAAGCGACGTAACGCGTTACGTCGTGTTGACCTGAAATCTAAATGAAATATGAATTACACATGTAAAACGAATGACGATTTTGTTGTATGCAAAACAGGAAAAAAAAACCAATGGAGTTAATGGTTATAAGCCTTGGCATGACATAGCATTTGTATGGAATACAAACCAATATCGCAAATTAGAACGATATTGAAGCCGAACGAATTCAATTTCGGTCTTTCTTTGAATTTTTCTCTAGATAGAAAAAGGGATGTGCAACGTTTTCGTATTGTGGCAGAAGCAGTAAAAATTATTGTGAAGCACCTCATATGTTATATAGTAAGTGCATATATATATAAATGTATGCATTGCGTGAATGGAGTACCTATAAGTACCTATAAGTACTCCATCCGCATGTACATACATATATATTGGACAATAGTAAAAATTCTTTATAAAAAATACTATATATAAAATTCATTCATAAAAGTATTTACTATTATGTGATCATATTTCAATATATGTTAATTTGCTATGTTAATTTACAGAATTTTTCTCCTGGTCATGGCATTGCTCTCTTCAAAATCTCTGTATTCTACAACTCTGTTAAGTGACCCTGATAGTTGTAATCAGAAATAAGCTCAAAAGCCAAATTGGACTTCTCTAGTATTTCACGTTCTCTGCTTATACTAAGATTTTGAAGAGAGCAATGACCAGAAGAGCAAATGCTGTAAATTAACATAGCAATTTAAATTGAAATAAGATCACATAATTACACATTTATATGTGTATTGTAAATATTTTTTTGAATGCATTTTATATATATATGAGAATATTTTATGAAGTATTTTTACTAGTATTAAATATTCAGTATAAGCATATATGAATGTGCAATTATGTGTTCTTATTTCAATTTAATTTGCTACGTTAATTGCTCTTCTGGTCATGGTATTGCTCTCTTCAAAATCTCTATACTGCAACTCCGTTAAGTGACCCTGATGTTGTAATCAGCGAAAATCTCAAAAGTCAAAGTAGGACTTCTCTGGTATTAAAAGTTCTCTGCCCTGATATTATAATCGGCGAAAAGCTCAAAAGCCAAAGTAGGACTTCTCTGGTATTAAAAGTTCTCTGGTAAACGTAACTCCAAAAGCTCCAAGTTAAGATTGACTGAAAATGGAAACATGTGTCGACTCAAAGGTGCATTGCCATGTGGATTTGAACTTTTGTATGCAAATGCCGTGTCTCTTTTGTCTTAATATATTTTAATACTATGTGTTTGTTTAGTACGTTTTTGTGAATAGTTTAATGTATGCGTCCCACAAAAAAAAAATGATTAATTATTCTATAGACAATTAATTCCACGGACGACCGCTCACAACGATCAAAAATTAGATTTCATGTTTTTATATAAACCAGAAAGGATTTTATAACATCAAGCTATCACTGAATATCTACTACGTTCTACTAGGAATGTGTTTCGTACGCTTTGATGTTTCAAAATTGCCATACTTGGGTTGAATAACAAACCGAAGAGGTTCAAAGAGCTGACGTTAGATGCAGACAAAACAACGGCTGTGGTCTGGTTCATGAGTCATTCGCCCAATAACATTCCAAATACTCGAACGCGTAATCGATAATTGGAACCTCAGGTCCTCTTTAAAATGTAAAGAATGATTCTTTTGTATGACAATGAAAATTTTCGGATATAATTAATATTCTTTTAGTTGTTAAAAAGTACTTTTAAATGAATCACTACCCATATACCGTCAAAATTAATACCTTTTCTCTTGAAAAACATTACTTTTTGTTATTTGACCTTTTCCACTTGTTAAATACGCTTTTTTGGGGCAAAACATATAAGCTGTACCCGCCATAATACGTATGTGTCTAATTTTGATGAAACTTGGTGAAGTTGATGTACTTATAATGCATTCTATCTGTGTGAAAGGGTGGGGATGAAATAAACACGGGTTCCTGAAGTACAGAGTCTGCAAAGTTTTCATGTTTCTTCTAGTATTTTTCCATACTTTGAAATAAAAATAAAATTAAATGTTTTTAATAAACATTTATGTTTTTTCAATATCGTAATTTTTAATATATTTTTTAACCAGTCAAACTCGACTACATAGATTTATTGATGAAAACAGTATATTTTTGCACATGGTGTTGGTAACGTTAGCTTTGAAGCATTAATTCGCCCATAACTAGTCGCAACACTTTGTTGAAGTTCATATCGCTCATTTGCTGCAAGACCGGCATAAATCAAAAAACGTGATTTTTGAGTTAATGCTGCAGAATTGTTCGTTATATCATACTTCATGTTGAGTGAAAAATTCATATGAATACCTCTTATATGCTCCGCTTGAGAAGAGAATTTTTTCCGTGTTTTCCGTGTACGGTTGGAGTCAGTTGAAAACTTCTAACGCGTTTTATGGAAAATCGATTTTTTTGACTTATGCCGGTCTTGCAGCAAATGAGCGATATATTCTCAAATGGCAGTGTTTAAGCTTTTAATTTTTAATTTTACAAAAAATAAAAACAGTCTGACTGCGGGAAAGAATATCATTACAGTTATCTTGCAAATAATGTATGTCTTTTTATCACAAGCTCAAAATTTATGTAACTATTTTTTTGTTAACCAAATGTTTAGATCATAGGTACGGCTAAAATGTGTTTCATTTTAATATTGTAGTTGGTGACAGGTGATGGATCATTATTGGGAAATTATCGCGTGGATACGAGTACTTATAAACAAATTGTTTGACGTCTGTCGTTTAGTAATTGACGTTGTAGAATATATTGCAGTATACATTTATATACATGTACATGAAATTAAAGGGAAACAAATACATAAATGCTCAACAATGTATAATATTTCTCTTCTTCTACTGCTTTACTACTACAATATTATTTGTTAAACGAAATCATTTGTTGTTGTATGTTTTATTTCATGACCAATAAACGAACAGCTTCTTCAGCTGCGGATGCTGCATTAGGCGGCTATAATTTAATGGCACATCAACAGCCTAATACTGGACCGCCGCCGAATACTGGTGGTGGTGGAGGAGTTGGACAATCATCAACAGGTAAATTACGTTTTCAACAACAAGATCATCACCTGTATCTGTGTTCTTCCCAAATTGTGCGTTGTTGTTGCTATTCAGTTGAATAATTGAGTTTCGTTTATCGTTTTCATTTATTTTATAATAGTTTTTCTTTATTTATTTTGTGTACACTTCAAAATCATAATAAACAATCAAATTGCTTATTTTACCAACTACCAACTAATATATACTTTATAGAATACTTCCCTAATCTTCCGCTCCCTTCCACCTAATAAATAAAAAAAGGTGATAGCACTGTTTACTACTTTTTTCGCATGTGCGGGTGTGTTGTGTTTTTGTGTAAGTTCTTCCTTTTGATTTTTTTTATTTATGTATTTTAAGTACAGTTTATTTATTTTATTCTACTGACATTTATTTTGCTTGCTAAATTTGATCAATCGCTTTTGTCCTTGCAGCTAATCTTTCAGCCTCTTCCACTTTGGGAGCCAACACGACGAATCTAACAAATAGTACGGCGGCAGGTGGAGCATCTGGTGCTGCCACTACCGCTACAACGGCATCGAATGTAGCCGGTAATACGAACAATTCGCATGCTGATTCTGAGAGCGACGACAGTGAGGTTGGACGGTTGCAGGCATTGCTGGAAGCTCGTGGTCTGCCGCCTCATCTTTTTGGTGCACTTGGACCGCGTATGACGCACATATTGCATCGTACCATCGGCAATAGCAGCTCTTCGAAAGCTCAACAATTGCTTCAAGGACTGCAGTCGCACGATGAGAGTCAACAATTGCAGGCGGCCATTGAAATGTGCCAGATGTTGGTAATGGGCAATGAGGATACATTAGCTGGATTCCCCATTAAGCAGGTTGTGCCGGCGCTAATCACGCTGCTGCGCATGGAGCATAACTTTGACATTATGAACAATGCTTGTCGAGCGTTGGCCTACATGCTGGAAGCATTGCCTCGTTCCTCTGGTACAGTGGTTGAGGCAGTTCCGGTTTTTCTGGAGAAGTTACAAGTAATACAGTGCATGGATGTAGCCGAGCAGAGTCTCACCGCATTGGAGATACTCTCACGACGTCATAACAAGGCGATTTTACAGGCAAATGGTGTTTCCGCCTGCCTTACTTACCTGGATTTCTTCTCGATAAATGCACAACGTGCGGCATTAGCGATCACAGCTAATTGTTGCCTGAATCTACACCCTGAAGAGTTCCATTTTGTTGCCGAGATTTTGTCGTTGTTGGCGCGCCTTTTGTCGCAGCAGGATAAAAAATGTGTGGAAAGTGTTTGTTCGGCATTCTGTCGTCTCGTGGAGAGTTTTCAACATGATCCGAAACGCCTACAAGAGATTGCCAGCAAAGAATTGCTAAAGAATTGTCAACAGCTGTTGGTCGTTACGCCAGCCATTCTAAACACAGGCACATTTACATCGGTCGTTCGCATGTTGAGCCTCATGTGCGGCAACTGTCCCGATTTGGCCATCTCACTCCTGAAGAACGACATCGCTTCCACTCTTTTATATTTGCTCACTGGCACTGCGGAACCGAACACTTCCAATGCATCACATGTAGAACTGATTTCGCGTTCACCATCGGAACTGTATGAGATTACATGCCTTATAGGCGAATTGATGCCACGTCTGCCAACAGACGGAATATTCGCTGTAGACGCTCTGCTTGATCGACCTACACTAAATACGCAGGATCAAGTGCAATGGCAGTGGCGTGACGATCGTGGTACTTGGCATAATTACTCCACAATTGATTCGCGCATGATTGAAGCTTCCCATTTGAACTCTGAGGATGAGTTTAGTCTTAGCACCCTTGGTCGCACCTACACTGTTGACTTTCATTCAATGCAACAAATCAACGAGGATACTGGCACTACACGCCCTGTGCAACGCAAAGTTAATCCGAATTATGTGCCACCACTGCCGCCGCCATCCTCAGCGATTACCGGCCAAGATTTGTCAGCTTCTGCGGTAGCCTCTGCAATAACTGCGTTGAGCAATGCCATCGCCAATACGGCAGTTGCTACAACGGGTGCAGTGGCCAATAACAACAACATTAGTGCTGCTTCGACCAGCGGGAGTGGAGGTGGTAGTGGAAGCAGCTTATCGACACAACCTCAGCAGCAAAAGCGTAGGGCCTCTGTGGACGCGCGCATTGCTTGTTTGAAGGAGGAGCGAGGCTTAGCTGCAGAATTCATTAAGAACCTCTTTAACGTGCTCTACGAAGTATATAGCTCTTCGGCAGGGCCTAATGTGCGATACAAGTGCTTGCGAGCATTGCTGCGCATGGTTTACTATGCTACACCGGACTTACTGCGGGATGTTTTAAAGAATCAGCTTGTTTCAAGCCATATCGCTGGCATGATGGCCAGTAATGATTTGCGCATTGTAGTTGGTGCACTGCAGATGGCCGAAATTCTGATGCAAAAACTGCCCGATGTTTTCGGTACACATTTCCGCCGCGAAGGCGTCATCTATCAAATTACACAGCTTACCGATCCCAATAATCCCATTTGTGCCAATCCCTCGCCGAAAGCATTGTCGGCCGTCGCTAGCGGATCTCAAAGTGCACCAGCGTCTGCTTCAAGTCTGCAGGTGAATCCATTTTTTCTTGAAAACCCGCATGATAGCGGCTCCAGTTCGGTCACCGTTACTCCGAATTCGTCAAAGCCCTCCTCGGGCCATCATCCGCAATATACTGTAAAGAGTTTCTCACATGCAATGAATGCACTAACTGCGAATGCAGCGGCAACAGCTGGCGGCAGTCAAAAAATGACTCTGGCAATGCCGTCGAGCAGTGCAACTTCAATGATCCCTCAGTTGCCATCGACCAACAGTCAGCATCCAGCACCATCGTTGGCTTTGGCTATTAATTCAGGCGGTGGCGGTGCCACTACACCACCACCAGTTACGGTGATAGGTGCTGCCGGCACAGCCGCCGAGCTGCACTACCATTATAGTAGCTCAGCTCCGTCGGCTACAACGGGTCCACCGCATATACATTTGCCACCACATCAACCGAACTTTTTTGTATATTCAGCCACGGCGACAGCGACATCGTCGTTGCCATCCGCCGACCCACGGCAATACCTACATGGGCATTTCCATAATCCGCCACCACATTTCCAACCACATGCAGCACCACCGCCTTCACATCACATGCAGATGATGCCATCTTCGTCGACATCAACAGGCACCCCCGGAGCCGCTGTAATAACTCACCATCCACAGCAGCAACACATGCCGCAAGTAGTGTTTGCCCCCGCCACAAGTGTGGGTGATGTTCACTATCAGCAGCAGCATGGTGCAGCGGCAACAATCTCAACGCCCAACACAAATGCTACGACTTCATCATCAAACACTGCTGCTGCTCTGCAACATAAGATGTCCGACATGCTGAAGAGAAAAGTCCCACCGAAACGCAAGTCACAATCGAGCAGTCGTTCTAAGACACGTCAAGAAGAATGTAGTAGTGGTAGCGGAGGCGGCGTCAGTGGTGCCACTGGAGGATCATCCACATCATCGGTGCATGAGTTACTTAGTCGTGCCACAAGTAAGTATCATCGCAATACGCATTGTTTGATTCTTATGTTGATTGTTAATCTGATTGGTTTACAGGTCTTGGCAACAGCACTGGACGCAACACACCCAGTTCGAGTACTAAATCTCGCTTTAGCGTTGGCAGTATTTCTGGCGCCACAGGCGGAGGTAGTTCGACCAAAACATCTTTCCTCGCCTCTTTGAATCCAGCGCGTTGGGGACGTCAAGGATCTCATCATAGTTCGTTTACCAAAGACCCGAGTAGTACAAATCACCACCACAGCAGTAGTGGCGCCGGTAACAGTAGCGCCAGCAGCAGTAGTGTCATTGGCAGCGCCGGTCAACTAGGCATTCATAGCAGTAGTACGGCTGCGGCTAGCATAAGTAAGAGTATTTCAAATGCGAATCTAATTGCAGCTGGCAATCGTGAGAAGGCACGGCATTGGATTCGCGAACAAGCTGTGTCGTTTGTCAAACGGTATGCTGAACAAGAGAATGCTCAAGTCGGAGCCGATGGCACCGTGGCTACTCTTGTCACGACTGGTGGCAATGTATTGCAACGTCTTTCAACGATCATTTTTAAATTGAATGGCAGCTTCCACGACTGTTTGGATGCACTGCTAGAATTGAAGACTATACTGTTGGAGAGTGATATTTCACCATTCGAAGTGAATCACTCAGGTCTCATCAAGGCTATGCTCAATTTCATGACATGCGAGGACGGCATTGTGGAACGTGATTCACGTTTGCGCACTTTCATGCATGTGTTCGCAGGCTTGCCACTTGAGCCAGTTATGTGTGTCGGTGAATTGCCGAACATTGACTCGGTACCATTCAATGCATTTGTAGCCAAATTAAATGGATGTGTCACACAATTGGAGCAGTTCCCTGTTAAGGTACACGATTTCCCTACTGGTGCTGGTGGACGCTCAAATACAAGTGCACTTAAATTCTTCAATACGCATCAGTTGAAGGTTTGTTGATTTATCAATACGTCATGTATATCACGTCAGTATTTATTTTGTATTTGTTGCTTTTACTTTTCTGCTTCATAATATTAATACAGTGCAATTTGCAACGTCATCCCGAATGCACAAATCTACGGCAATGGAAGGGTGGAACTGTCAAAATCGATCCTCTGGCCATGGTGCAAGCCATTGAACGTTATCTCGTTGTGCGTGGCTATGGAGGTATACGTGGAGATTCCGATGATGATTCCGAAGAAGATATGGACGATAATGTGGCTGCAGTGGTAATGTCACAAAGTGGCTTTAAGCATCGATTGCAATTTTTAATTGGTGAACATATGCTACCTTACAATATGACTGTCTATCAAGCGGTCAAGCAGTTCTCCCCACTCGTTAATGACCAATCAGAAACGGACACGGATACCGAAACACCTTTAGGTAAGTAGTACAGTGTGTTTTTGTATTAAAAAAAAAAATAATTTTTGTGGAAATAATTGAATCTAAAATTTGTTCCGCACTTCAATTTCGAGTTTTTTTTTTGAGGATAACTTCGGAACCCTAAATTGTGGTTTTAATTTCACATTTTATGTGGATCAGCCAGCTAAGAATCAAGTGAGGTATTTTAAATGTATGAATGTAACTAGCTGATATTGAAGGGGCATTTGACAATGTTCGCCTCAAGACAATCACGCAACGCTTAGAACGACTACAGAAAAGTCCTCGACCTCAAGACCTTGGGACTTCGTAGCGAAGGAACTGGTAACAGAAAGGAGTGCGGAGTGATAGTTTATCCCGATAACATTGTTTAGCTAGTGTCTGGAAAATATCCTAAAGTCCTAAAGTCCTAACCAAATTTTATCATGAATCTAAAAGCACCAAACACCATTCATAACAGTACTTTAGATGGGGTTCAATTAGTAGTGCAAGACCATAAATCGAATTAGAAGAATAACATCACTAATAGGGTTGAAAAAGCCAGAATTGTTTTCTATGCCTGTAAAAATGGGATTGTGAAAAGATGGTCGATGTAATCTAACCAATTTTTTTATGAAGTTTTGGCTTTTGAAAAGTGAAGTGTCACTGGTATTTTAATCAAATGTGCACTTAGGACAACACAAACGTTGACTTGAAACGTATTCTAAACCTCATCAATGCACCAATAGGCATTGAAGCCTTTTGGGCATGTAGGGTTTTTAGTCATTTCAATATTGAACCATCACTTGATTATATCCATATATCTATGGTATATTTGAATAATTTCGACATTAATTTTCCCCTGCCTGCAGTATATTTTATTCTTGACTGCCATAGATATTTTAACGCGATAGCAGAGCAGCATAATGTTCTCATGAGTTGAATACCGCATTCGTATTTAACTGAGCAAGAATATCAATTTAGGGAACTCTCAATATTGCCCTATTTAAGCACAATTTGGAGGTATTCACTCCGAGGTCTTTCAAAAAAGATGGACGAATTCATACATCTGTTGGACCATTAAACTGATGTAGTTCATACTCTCAACTTAGAAATCTAACCCAACACTTCACATCTGGACAAAAGAGCTAAGAACAACGCTCTTAGTGGCCGTCGACGGTAGAATTATCCCAACTGACAACAAGCCCAAAATCCTCCGAATTACATCCGACAACCTGATGACCTTCGCCACACAATTTGAAAACACCAACAAACAGCTACATATCAGAAAAAATGCCCCGAAAGCACGGCCTGGCACTAGCTAGGAGAAAGGCAAGGAATCGCTGTTCAGCTACAAGTCCATCAACAACTACGCTGCTGCAATCTGGATGCCACTCATTAGTGACACCCAATGTAGGCATTTTCAGACTAGATAAAAGGCCGCTTTACGTATCATCACGGGGTTTCTTAAGATGTAGACCATGTAGACCACCTACATCAAGAAACGCGAATGCTAGAAATTCGTGAGCACAACGAGCTACTTTCGCAGCAATTTTTTTATCTTGTCGTCGTCCATCACACTCCAACTTAAGGGGATCGCTCTCACCCAATTGCAGACTGTGAACAACAGCTCCCTAGGATAGCTCAAGCCACCTTACCGCAACTGAGATTGAACTGAGGTGGAGTGCATCCGAACTGCTTCATGCACAGACTGACTGATGCCATTCCAGACCGATGCCCTCTATGCCAGCTAAGTCCCCACGACACTCGGCACCTGTTTGGCTGCATATTAGGCAAATACAATACAATACGTATGCAAAACGATATAAAAGCAATAGAGTGTACATCCGCATATACAAATAACAGTCACACATGCCTCACAGTCATTTTCACATACTGAAAATGTAATTGTTTTCCTGTTAATACGTGCTCGCATCTTCATGGGAGACACATTCAATACAGTGTTGCCAGCACTTCAAAAATAGAAAAGCTATATCGGCCAAATAAAAACGCTAAATAAGCTAAATGGTTCAAAAAAAAAAAAAAGAAATAGGGTTAAGGACAGCCTTTTCAACATTTCATAAACAGTTTATATTTTATTTTTAACATGTATGCATTTTAGTTCAACAATCGAAGCATATATTAGGTACAAATATATGAGAAAATACTTTCATAAAACTATTAATTAATATATATTATTACAAACATTAAATCAAGCGCTTTCGTTTTAACAACTAAGTAAAGTGTGAATTTAGAAGAGGACAGCGGCAAACTATTTCAACATTCTACAAAAACAGCCCATTACCGAAAAATTATATTATTCCTAGTGGACTATATCTAACATGTAATTATTTCCTCTTCATCAACTACTATTTAAATATATATCCTTATGAGCTGGGCTGAACCCAGTATTAAAAGGTACTGTAGCCGTGTCGAATGCGCAATAAGGTCAAACTTTGGTTGCGATTTGCAATATCAAATCTTTTGTCAGCAAGCCAATATACTCGAACTTTTTACTTTTATATCCTGTAATAGAAACAAATATTCCGCGCAACACAACAGACTATTAAACATAAGAGAATAATAATGGCAACACTGATAATAACGATTAATGCGCATATTATACGAAAGCACACGTACGAGAGAATATTAAGGTAGCGATCATATTTTACCTCTAATCGGTTCTCAGTGAATTTGGTAGAATGTGACGTCACAGTATTTCCAAGAGTTCAATTATTAATTCATTATTCCGCATTGTTTATATAATTAATAATTGTATTATATATTAATGTATAACTAACAAAGTAAGACAATCCGAGACAGTAATTTTGATGCTCTCATTTTGAAATAAGTGTATAGAAAAAAATCAAAAGACAGCTTTGTGAAATCTATCAAAGTGAAAAATTCGAAAATATTTTTTTACAATAGCCCTCTGGTTACATATAAAGGTCAAACATCTCACATGTATTTGTTTATCCTTTCTTTTGCATTATTACTAATTTTATTTTAATTACATCAACTGGTAAATATTTTTTTAAATGTCACAATCATTAAAATAATCAAAAATTTGGTTAAAGCCCATTGTTTTTCTTTAAAAAATTTTAAAAAAATACATAATTATACCCTGCATAATGTAATATGCAAGGTGGTATATTCATTTCGCTCAGATGTTTGTAACCACTTGAAGGAATCTCCGGAGACATAGAAAAGTATATATGTATATTCGTGATCAGCGTCGCTTAAATTTTCGATTTAACGATGTCCGTCCGTCCGTCTGTTATTTTAAATTGAAACAGCTGTAACTTCGGCAATCTTCTGTCTATGATAACTATAATTGACACTTAGATTAATATGGTAGTCCGAAATAATCTGGCAAAAAATCAGCGTGCCACGCCCACTTCTTATTGGGGCTCCCATACAAAGTCGAGGGAATTAAAAAAAAATTTTAAGCGCTATAACTTATAAAATATTTAGCATAGAACAACGAGATTTAAGGTGTAGATTAGTATTGTTATTTTATTATATTTATTATACATGAAACGGGCGCGCCACGCCCACTGTTTATAGTATCCCCCATTCAAAATTAACGAATTTCTTTCAAATTGAAACAGCTGTAACTTCTGCAATCTTCTGTCTAGAATAACTATTATTTACACTTGGATTAATATAGTAGTCAGAAATAATTTGGCAAAAAACCAGCGTGCTACGCCCACTTCATATCGAGGCTCCAATACGAAGTTGCGGAAATTATACAAAATTTTAACCGCCATAACTTACAAACTATTCAGCATAGAACAACCACTTTTAAGGTGTGGATTAGTATTGTAAAAGCAAATATAATCACAAGAAATGGACCAGCCACGCCCATTGTTTATAGTGGCTCCCATTCAGAATGACTGAATTTCTTTTAAATTGAGATAGCTGCAGCTTCTGCAAGCTTCTGTCTAGAACAATCATAATTAATACTTAGGTTAATATGGTAGTTGTACATAATCTGGCAAAAAATCAACATTCCACGTCCACTTCTTAATGAGGCTACCATACAAAAAAATTATCGGCTATAACTTTCGAAATATTCAACGTAGGACAACTAAATTTAAGGTGTGGATTTATATTGAAAAATTAATTGGATTTACAAGAAAGAGGTAAGCCACGGCCACTTTTTATATAGCTCTCATACTAAGCCTCGGAATTATCTTAAAAACCTCCTTTAAATTATCGCTTTTAGACCCTCATAACATACAAAGTACTTCGTCAAATTCAACCATATTTCGGGTGTAAATGAGTAGTATATGCAAAATTTGTTTCTCAAAAAGTGGAAATAAAAGAAAAAGATTGGATATTCGAGTAAACTTTTTATATATATATCTACATATGCATAATTTGGTCGCCGACTGTAAGGTGATTTTTTTGTACTCAACTAGAGCGTTAAAAATGTTGACATATTTTGACACATAGTAATTTTGACATTACCTAAACAGGCTTTGGCATATATAGTAAATGACATGAGAACAAATTTTATGATTGCCTTACTTGGTTAATTATACTATTTATTTTTCTTTTCAATTTGTTTGCCATTTTGTCATCTCTCGCCGCTGAAGTATTGTGACGTCACATCTAGAAAAATCTTATGGTCGCAATCTTGTTTTCTATTATTGTTGGTAAAAACAGCAAAGCAAAAATATCAGTTGCTATGCGTCGCATGGTACTGTTTTTGCTTTTGTCTTAGTCCGCATTTAGACACAAAAACATTTGCACGAAAAGCATTTTCAATTCACTTTTGATGTTTCGTTCGCGTTTATACGGACAAAAATGTTTCCTTTGTATGTTTGACATTACGGACAGTGATCGGACTAAAGAATTTTTTAGAGGGAAGTGAAGCTAAAATTTGTAGGTTCTAAAATTTAGTGGTAAATTTTAATGAAGTAGAAGATCATTTATGAAGTCGTTTTTTGTAATTCATCAAAAAGTCGAATGTTTCACATTTATTACTAATGTATAAACAAAAATATTCATTTCACGTTTCATTGTTATACATGTTAAAACATTTAAAAAATCGTTTATCAAATTTAAATGACAAATGTATATATATATATATATATATATATATATATATATATATATGTATATATATATATATATATATATGTATATATGTATATATATGTATATATGTATATATATATATATGTATATATATATATATATATATGTATATATATATATATATATATATGTATATATATATATATATGTATATATATATATGTATATATATATATATGTATATATATATATATGTATATATATATATATATGTATATATATATGTATATATATATATGTATATATATATATATGTATATATATATATATATATATATGTATATATATATGTATATATATATATATGTATATATATATATATATGTATATATATGTGTATATATATATATATGTATATATATATGTATATATATATGTATATATATATATATGTATATATATATATATGTGTATATATATATATATATATATATATATACAGTATTGTGCAAAACTTAAGCAACTGGCATAGTGCTCTCATTAGCGCTTAGATTGAATGTTTTAATATTTATTTGTTCCTTCATTAAATACATAAAAAACAACAACAACAAAAGTTCGGTATTCTTACGAAATTAACTGTAAACAACAAAAAACAAATTATACTCATATTTCATCTGTGCAAAACTTAAGCAACTCAGAGTGCAAAGGTGTTCGATATTTCTTTGTTCAGAAAATAAAGGATCTTTTTCGGAGTTTTTTCTGCTTTGTGCATTAACATTGATCTAACTCAGTACAAAAAAGTCTTTCTTAGCGCACAGTTCTTTCAAACATATTGAAATCCAAAATGCAACGTGTCCGTTATAGTCATCAATTTAAGATGAAGGTTATATCGTTATTTAAGGAAGGAAAACCACAGAATGACATTGCAAAATCATTAAATATCAACAACTCTATGATATCAAGATGGATACGATTATTTGAAAAAACTGGTAGCGTTACAGATCGAAATTCAGGAGGAAGACCCCAAAAAATTTCTTATAGGGAAGCTATTCAAATTAAAAAATTGATTAAAAAAAAACCGTTCATGTCTTCAAAAGATATAGTAAATACTCTTAATTTAAATGTCGATTCAAGCACAGTAAGAAGGCATTTGATTAAAGTTGGTTTAAAAGGCTACAAAGCGGTAAAGAAACCAATGCTTACACCAAAACATGTAAAAAAAAGGTATGTTTGGTTTAATGCCTTCAAAACAAAAACAACAACATATATTTTTTTTCAAGACTTGAATTTGCTAAGAAGTACGTGGGCTGGTCCATAAAAAAGTGGTTTGGCGTACTGTTCAGTGATGAAGTTAAAATAAATTTATTTAATTCAGACGGAATAATAAGAGTTCGACATGCGAAAGGTGAAGGCCTCAATCCGCGATACTGTAAAAAGACTGTAAAGCATGGAGGAGGGAACGTCATGGTGTGGGCGTGTTTTTCGGGGAGTGGACTTGGTCCGTTGCATAGGATTGACCACAAAATGGACAGATTTATGTATAAGGACATCTTAGAAACTGCAATGTTGCCTTTTGCGGAATGGAATATGCCACTTCGATGGGTGTTTCAGCACGACAATGATCCGAAACACACATCGAAGTTTGTGGAGGATTGGCTACAGTCAAATAAGATTCAAGTGCTTGATTGGCCGGCACAATCGCCCGACTTGAATCCTATTGAAAATTTGTTTTCCATTTTAAAACGAGGCTTGGGCTCAAAGCGCTTTAAAAATAAAGACGAACTATTTTTAGGCCTCAAAACTGAATGGGAAAATATAAATAAATCATATTTAACGAAATTAGTAGCTTCTATGCCCAAAAGGTGTGCTGCAGTAATTAAAAATAAGGGATACTACACAAAATATTAAAAGTTGCTTAAGTTTTGCACAGATGAAATATGAGTATAATTTGTTTTTTGTTGTTTACAGTTAATTTCGTAAGAATACCGAACTTTTGTTGTTGTTGTTTTTTATGTATTTAATGAAGGAACAAATAAATATTAAAACATTCAATCTAAGCGCTTTTATTTTTTAGTAAATTTGAAATCAATGAGAGCACTATGCCAGTTGCTTAAGAAGTTTTGCACAATACTGTATATATATATATATATATATATATATATATATATATATATATATATATATATATATATATATATATATATATATATATATATATATATATATATATATATATATATATATATATATATATATATATATATATATATATATATATATATATATATATATATATATATATATATATATATATATATATATATATATATATATATATATATATATATATATATATATATATATATATATATATATATATATATATATATATATATATATATATATATATATATATATATATATATATATATATATATATATATATATATATATATATATATATATATATATATATATATATATATATATATATATATATATATATATATATTATATATATTATATATATATATATATATATTATATATATATATATATATATATATATATATATATATATATATATATATATATATATATATTATATATATATATATATATATATATATATATATATATATATATATATATATATATATATATATATATATATATATATTCATTCTTTTGTAAGCGAGTTGCAAAAGAACACTGACTTATTTTCCGAACTGCATGCAAAGCAACAACAAAAATAAGCGACATGATTTATTTTAACCGAGTTGAATTCAAGTTGCTTATATTTTAATCGACCTGAGTTATAGTGTTGGAAAGTAAAAAAACAGCACTATTGTGAATAGACTACTGTAATGTGCTTGGGAAATTTCAACAACACGTCAAATTATTGTAAATATAAACAAAAATAATCAAAATAAAGCAAGTGCAAATTCCGCAGAATTGTTTCTACTTTGTTTATATATTTCACGAACAACCATATATACCACCAGCGTTACTAAGTAACTAAAGGCAAATTATATTCAAGTAAAAGGGAAATTAAATGCGAGTTGGTGTTCTTTTGCAACTCGGTTACAAAAGAATGCGGCTATTATAGTTATAAATATATATAAAGGGTTATCCATTTTGCGGTTTCAAAAGTATAGGGCTAGAATTCGACATCTGTCAAACTGAGTTGTTAAAACAATTTCTTTCTTTTTCAGTTCAAAGTCTGACATTTGCGAAAATTGATCGCTTAACTATGTAAATAAAACACATTTAAAATATTTTTTATCATGATATTTCTTTTTTATTATAAAGTTTGAACGTTGACATTATGTGTGAAATACTAAAGGGTTATCCATTTCGCGGTTTCAAAAGTATAGGGCTAAAATTCGACATCTGTCAAACTGAGTTGTTAAAACAATTTCTTTCTTTTTCAGTTCAAAGTCTGACATTTGCGAAAATGGATCGCTTAACTATCTCACAACGCATTAAAATTGTAAAAACCTACTACAAAAATGGTGATTCTGCCACAGCCACATATCGTGCTTTAAGAGGAGATTATGGTTTACATAATCGTCCAACTACGCAAGCAATTGGCAAAATTGTGAAGAAATATGAAGAGACTGGATCGGTTACAGATATTGTAAGGCCTGTGCATCATCGTTTCGCTCGTACCACCGATAATATCGCTGCTGTAAGTAAAAATGTTGCCGAAGACCCGAATGTGTCGATTCCTCGTCGTTCTCAGGAATTAGGACTGTCTTACGGCACTTTATGGCGTATTTTGCATTTGGATCTACACCTACATCCATATAAAATCCAGCTCACACAACAACTGAAGCCAGCTGACCATTCACAACGTCTTATATACGTCGAATGGGTGCTTGAACAACAGGCGGTGGACGGCGATTTTTCGAACAAAATATTCTTCAGCGACGAAGAACATTTCTCACTCGGTGGGTATGTTAATAAACAAAATTGTCGTGTTTGGGGTTCTGAGAATCCTCTAGTAATTGAAGAGAGGCCACTACATCCACAAAAAGTCACTGCTTGGTGCGCTCTTTGGTCCGGAGGTGTGATTGGACCTTACTTCTTCGAAAACGACGATGAAACGACTGTCACCGTCAATTCGGAGCGTTATGGTCATATGATAACCGACTTTTTTTTGCCTGCTATTGAAGAATACGACTTAGAGAATATGTGGTTTCAACAAGATGGTGCCACATACCACACAAGTCGTGCGAATATGGCTTTATTGCAAGAGAAATTTTCTGGCCGCGTAATTTCTCGTCGTGGCGATATCAAGTGGCCACCAAGATCATGTGATTTGACACCGCTTGACTTTTTTTTGTGGGGCTACGCGAAAGACCATGTTTATGCAGATAAACCTTTAAATCTTGAGCACCTAAAAACCAACATTCGTCACGTTATGGCTGAGATACCGCCCAATATGTGTCAAAAAGTGGTCGAAAATTACCTCAAAAGAATCGATGCTTGCAACAATTCGCGTGGTGCTCAAGACTTAAAGGTTTATCTGCAGAAACACGGTCTTTCGCGTAGCCTCACAAAAAAAAGTCAAGCGGTGTCAAATCACATGATCTTGGTGGCCACTTGATATCGCCACGACGAGAAATTACGCGGCCAGAAAATTTCTCTTGCAATAAAGCCATATTCGCACGACTTGTGTGGTATGTGGCACCGTCTTGTTGAAACCACATATTCTCCAAGTCGTATTCTTCAATAGCAGGCAAAAAAAAGTCGGTTATCATATGACCATAACGCTCCGAATTGACGGTGACAGTCGTTTCATCGTCGTTTTCGAAGAAGTAAGGTCCAATCACACCTCCGGACCAAAGAGCGCACCAAGCAGTGACTTTTTGTGGATGTAGTGGCCTCTCTTCAATTACTTGAGGATTCTCAGAACCCCAAATACTACAATTTTGTTTGTTAACATACCCACCGAGTGAGAAATGTGCTTCGTCGCTGAAGAAAATTTTGTTCGAAAAATCGCCGTCCACCGCCTGTTGTTCAAGCACCCATTCGACGTAGCTACGACGTTGTGAATGGTCAGCTGGCTTCAGTTGTTGTGTGAGCTGGATTTTATATGGATGTAGGTGTAGATCCAAATGCAAAATACGCCATAAAGTGCCGTAAGACAGTCCTAATTCCTGAGAACGACGAGGAATCGACACATTCGGGTCTTCGGCAACATTTTTACTTACAGCAGCGATATTATCGGTGGTACGAGCGAAACGATGATGCACAGGCCTTACAATATCTGTAACCGATCCAGTCTCTTCATATTTCTTCACAATTTTGCCAATTGCTTGCGTAGTTGGACGATTATGTAAACCATAATCTCCTCTTAAAACACGATATGTGGCTGTGGCAGAATCACCATTTTTGTAGTAGGTTTTTACAATTTTATTGCATTGTGCGATAGTTAAGCGATCCATTTTCGCAAATGTTAGACTTTGAACTGAAAAAGAAAGAAATTGTTTTAACAACTCAGTTTGACAGATGTCGAATTCTAGCCCTATACTTTTGAAACCGCGAAATGGATAACCCTTTACAATGAAATTGGAACGAAAAAGTTGTGTGTTTGAAATCAATTCATAATAGGGAGAGCTTCATTGTATAGAAGTTCACTATAGAAGAGTTCGACTGTACAATTATTTTGAAATTATATATGTCGCGATGCGATATTGAGTGGGAAATTATTCACAGAATCAAAGTTTACTTTTTTCTTCGATCAAACACAAAATGATTGTGATTGAAATTAGTAGGTATACTTATGCATGAATCATGTATGTATGGTATATATGTCTGAACGTGCGCATTAAAATTTAAATAATTTCTTTTTACTGAAATTTATCTGTTCTAATTATGATTATGAAAATGAACGAACTTTATACCTACATACGTCTTATGCTGCAACTAGCCACCGACGTAAAAACGTAGAACGTGCTAACGAAAACTCACCACCGTATGACGGTGACGTAGACGTTGCTCGTAGCGGAGAGAATCAACAGCAATTAGATTTTTAACGTAAAAATGTGTCAGCTGATCGCTATATATGTTTACAGGGTTACCAGCTTAGACTTTTATAAATGAATAAAAAATTAACTAAAAAAGTTGTTTTTTTTTAATTAATCAAAACTATCATCGTGGTTAGTTATTTATTAAAATATACTTATTAATTTTTTTTTTAGTTTCTAACATATATGTTATGAAATTTGATCATGAAAATGGTAAGTGTGATTAAAAGCATGCACGCACAGTGCTACATGGCAACATTGTTATGTATGTACAGTCAGGGACTAAAGTTTAAATACACCCCACAAATCTTAATTTTAACTCGTATAAAGCATTGCTGCGAAAATCTAAGTAAGCAGTTTTTTTGTAGTCTATCAGTAAGCAAACACAATAACAAAAAATTTGTATTTGTCGCATAGATAACTGTAAATTCATCAAAAACTCAAAAAATACGCTGGACAAAAGTTTAAATACAATACAAGAAAACACGTGTTTTTGCAATTTCTTTGGAAAAGTACCGTTATATTTTTTTGCTTTCTTCACTTACGCATATTTATTCAGTATTATTAGTGATTTCATCGTTGTCGGTAGACTTGAAAGCAAAATAATGGGCAAAGGAAAACAAATAGTCTGGTGTTAAAGATTTAATAATTAAACACTTTAAAGAAAGCAAATCCTACCGTGATATAGGAAAAATTTTGAATTTGTCCTGTGCAAGTGTGCAAAACGTAATAAGAATATATAAAACTTACAAAACAGTGGAAAATAGGCCCAGAACTGGTCGACCAAAAATACTTTCTCGCCGAGATGTAAACCTTATACTAAGAGAAGTGGACAAAAATCCAAAAATAAGTGCGCCAAAGTTAGCCGGTAGTATTGCTGCGGTGTCAGGCAAACATGTTCACCCACAAACCGTACAAAGAGCTTTACGGTATAACGGCTATCGAAGCAGAGTTCCACGTAAAAAACCGCTTATTTCTGAAAAAAATAGACAACTTCGTCTGGATTTTGCAAACAAGTACAAGGATATGGATGAGGACTTTTGGCGAAGAGTCTTATTCACAGATGAATCTAAATTTAATATTTTTGGCAGCGATGGTCGCGCAAAAATTTGGCGCAAGCCCGGCACAGCACTTCAAACCAAAAATTTAATACCAACCGTTAAACATGGGGGCGGTAGTGTGATGGTTTGGGGAGCAATTGCAGCAGCTGGCGTGGGACACTTGGCTTTTATCGATGAAATAATGGACAAACACGTGTATAAAAGTATATTGGAACAAAATTTGCAGCCTTCTGTAGATAGCTTGGGTCTGGGAAGAAGTTGGATAGTTCAACAAGACAACGACCCTAAGCATACCACGCATTTGGTGAAGGACTGGTTGCTGTATTATGCTCCACGTCAGCTCTGTAGTCCTCCCCAATCACCGGACTTAAACCCAATTGAACACGCTTGGGAATTATTGGACCGAAAAATCAATCGCGCAGCTTTAAAGAACAAAGAATCCCTTAAAGAGGCTCTGAAAAAGGCCTGGTCAGAAATCAGCACATCCGAAACAGAAAATTTGGTTCTGTCTATGCCACGTCGTCTGCAGGCAGTCATTGAAGCTCAAGGCGGACCTACCAAATATTAATTTAAGTTTAACGTTTTTTAATTAAGCTAAAATCAGCTAAAGAAAGAAAATTTTGTATTGTATTTAAACTTTTGTCCCATGTATTTTTTTAGTTTTTGATGAATTTTAAGTTATCTATGAAAAAAAGTGAATTGTTTTGGTTTTCGATATTGGTCATTATTCAACTAAAAATAAACTGCATACTTACATTTGTGTTAAAATGCTTTATTTTTATTTAAAGCGATGTTCTATGGGTGTATTTAAACTTTAGTCCCTGACTGTATATAAGAAAGAACAGTCGATTTCTCCGTCGCTGCTACGGGCATAACTTTTGACAAATTTTTGCTCTTACGTAGGGGCGGTACGTACGTACGCTACGTCGGTGGCTAGTTGCAGCATTATAGCGTAGACAGACGGCAGCCTAATTCCGGATTACCGGCGCACTTAATCCGAATAAAATAATAACCTGACAGACGGCAGTATTGCGGATTCACTAAACAGCTGATTACTGTTTTATTAGGTCTGTCCACTTACATTACTATCACCATCAATTTCTGTCGTCTATCACTCTCGATATGAGAAAATCTACAAGAAGTACGTGAACTGAAAACTATCAGAAACTTGTAAATTGACATTCACCGTTCGTAATTGACAGCTGGATTTATTTGTTCGCAAACACTTTTCATGTTGAAAACTGTTAACAATTGTTGAAAGTTTTTTGTTAGC